>PVIA01008830.1:0-59953 GCA_004024845.1 Tonatia bakeri | reverse complement strand
ATTTTTGTTGGCATGGAATATCTGTTTTCCATACCCTTTCAGTCCATCCATGTATGTCTTTAGATCTGAAGTGAGTGTCTTATAGGTAGCATATGTGTGTATCTTTTTTTCTTATCCATTCCACCACATTATGTCCTTTGAATGGAGCACTTAGTCCATTTACATTTAAAGTAATTGTTGATAGGTATGTACTTATTGCCATTTTAATTGTTTCATGCTTGCCTTTATTATATGGCTGCCTTTACTAGTGAGATTTTCTTTCACATTTCTAGTTTCTTATTGTCTTATTTCTGGTTTGGCCTTTTCAGCTTAAGGAATTTCCTTTAACATTTCTTGTAATGCTATTTTACTGGTGATAAACTCCTTTAGCTTTTGCTTATCTGAGAAACTCTCCTTCAATTCTGAATGATAACCTTGCCTAGTAGAGTAATCTTGGTTGTAGGTTTTCTCCTTTTGTCACATTGAATATATCAGAACTCCATTCTGGGCAGCAAGTTTTCTGTTGAAAAGTCAGCTGACTATCTTTTGAGAGCTCCCTTGTAGGTAACTGTTTTTCTCTTGCACTTTTAACAGTCTCTGTTTATATTTAAAATTTAAACTTTTAATTACGTTGTGTCTTGGGGTGGGTCTTTCTGGGTTCATCTTTTTTGGGACTCTCTCTCTGCTTCCTGGACTTGAATGGCTATTTCTTTCACCATGTTAGGGAAGTTTTCAGTCATTGTTTCTGCAAATAGGTTTTCTGTTCCTTTCTCCCTCTCATCTCCTTCTGAAACCCCTGTGGTGCAAATGTTAATATGCTTGATGTTGTCCCAGAGCTCCCTTATGCTATCCTCATTCTTTTTCATTTTTTTCTTTTTTGATCATCCATTTCAATGATTCCCACTATCCTGTTTTCCTGATCATTGACCCATTCTTCTCTGTCATTGAATCTGCTGTTGATTCCCTCTTAGTGTATTTTTCATTTTATTTGTTATATGTGTCAGTTCCGACAGGTTCTTTTTATAATTTTTATCTTTGTTGAAGTTCTCCACTTGCCTGCATGGTTTGATGAACATCTTTATGACTGTTACTTTGAACTCTTTATCTAGATTATCTCCATTTTGTTTAGTTATCTTTCTGTTTTTCTTTTGTTTGGAATACATTCTTTTGTCTTTTCGTTTTGTCTCTTTCTCTACATGAAGTAGGTAAACTACATATCCTGCTCTTGAAAAAGTGGCCTTATTGAGAAAGTGTCCTGTTGGGGCCCATGGGTGGAATCTCCCCTTGTCACCATAGCCAGTTATGTCCAGGGGTGTTCCTTGTGTGGACTAGTGTGGCATGTGGTTGTGGTTGAGCCACAACTACTAAGGATACACTGGCAGGTGAGGTTGGTCCTTGGCGCTGACGGCTGTGAGGCCTGGCCACAACTGTTGGGGCATGCTGGTGTACAGGGTAGCTCTTTGGTGCAAGGCCCAGCCTCACCTGTTGCAGACACAGTGCAGTGTGCTGGTGTTGACTGAGTCTGCCCACTGCTGTGCCAGGGCAGGAGCCCTTTTAGGGGTAGGCACCTGGGTGGGGTGAACATTGTTAGCAAGGTTAATGGAGGGTGTCAGAAATGGTACCTGCCAACATCAGATTAGCTGGGTGGCAGGAGAGTAAAAAGGCGGTGTGGGGGATGGCACCCACCAGTACTTCTGATTGTGGAGATTCAAATTTTCAGTAGATCCCTGTTCACCTTCACAAATGACCAGGTGCTTTTCAAATTGCCACCTCTGCGCTGGTTTTCTACCACCCTTTAGCTCTCCAAGGCATAAGCCCTGCTGGTTTTCAAAGCCATCTGTTATGGGGGCACCTGTTACTGGTGCAGGTCCTCCAGGCCGGGGCTCAGACCCATCACTATTCTGCAGTTGTGATATCACTCCCACTTGTGGGTCACACTGCACAGGTAGTGGTGGGTGGGGTGGGTCCTGACTAGACTAAGGTTCTGCCTCTCCTACCTGTGTCAGTGTGGCTTTTTCTTTACATCTATAGTTGTAGAAAACCCATTCTTCAGGTCATTCTTAGAGATAGTTCTATATGTATTTGTAGTTTTGGTATCAATGAGAGGAGGTGAACTCAGCACTTTCCTACTCTGCCTTCTTATACCTGAAGTGAGGAGCCTTGCTTTCGGATGCCAGTTTAGGTTGTCCATGAAATATCATTCTTGTGGTTGGTGCACTGTCCCTGTAGCATAACTCCAGATCACCAAGTCACTGTCCCCCCTGAGACAGTCTTTCAAATTCCTTCTCTTTTCTCTTCTACAGGTTATTTCCAATATTAATCAATTATATATTTCCCTTGTCCTCTTCCTTCAACAGTATGGTGTGTGTCAAGCTAATGCCATAGCGGACTTTCTGAATTATAAAAATTGTTTCTGATAATATTAACCTAATTTCATTTTTTAAGAGATGCTCTATCCAGGAAACAGTTCAGCTATTAAGGAAGTCATACCAAAAGCAATCAATTTTTTAAATGGATTTAGCTCTGGTTAGTGATTTCAAAAGCTTGAAATATATGTAACAAATTGTCTTCTACTTTTCACACAGCATTAAAACTTCCTTTTGGTAAAACAACAGTGATGCATTTGGTGGCCAGAGAGACACTGCCAGAGCCAAACTCTCAAGGTAAGCCAGGCCTTGGGGCAGGACATCTCTTGAACCACAGAGACAAGCACTCAAATATGGCTGTTTTTCTTGGACAAGAATTCTTAGGGAAAGGAAGTTTTCATCGTTTATGAATGGAACTTATTAAGCAAATAAGACATTTTGGAAACAGACTAAAATTAAAAGCATTTATTGTAGTTTTTTAATTGAAAAAAAATGTAAACATTAAAAGAAAAACCTATCTGTTATTAAGCTTGGGTGCTCCCCTTCGCCCCACCTCCAACTGGAGCATTTTTATAAACAAGGCTTTTCTTCATTTTCTCTAGGTCAGAGGAATCGTGAGAAGACTGGAGAGAGTAATTGCTGTGTAATCCTGTAAACACTGTCTGCTAAGTGTGATGTGATGTCGTCCTTGTCTTTCATGCTGCTGGGACAGAAGAGACCCAACATTGCTTCAGAAACCTTAGAAAGTCTGCCTGTAAAGCCATGGAACTGAATGCTCACATGAACACTGTCATCTTCTCATGAAAGTCTAAAGAACCAAGAACATTTTCACTATGATTTTTGTTACTAGTATTTTTGTTTATGTTGAGCAATTTTAAAATACTGGGTTTTGAATGCAGTCAATCTCCAGGGGAAATGTTAACAAGCCACCTTTCATAGCTGAAACTATTTTGCTGCCACAAAAATTTTATCACCAGAACTAACAAATCAAGTGTTCCAAATACAGTCTGCACTAAAAAAGTTTGACGTTGTTTTTCATCAGCAGAATTTATAGCATAGTTTATGGTACCTAGAAATACTCATGCACAATTCCACACTGGAAAACACTCAGCAATTAATGAAGTTAATAAGTGGGCCAGCTGGAGAGGAGAAAGATGGAAAAGAAACCAAAATGTTGGGTGGATTCTACCCAAGTCCCCATGGTGGCTGCACTGGCACAGATCCCAAGCTGAGTGTGACAGTCTTCACTGCACCAGTGAAGAAACAAGTGTGCCTGTTGTTTGAAGCACTCAGTGGAGAGCCGATGAGCAGATTGCTTTCCTTTAACGCATGCACTCTTCAGTCATAAGTAACCGAGTGCTTGTTCACACAGCACAAAAGGGGTGAGTGCGTTTCCTAGCCTTAATGTGTGTGGGGGGGTGGGCAGTAAGTTCCAATCTCTCATAGTCTTTCATTGTTGGGCAGAAATATTAGAAAACCTCATTTACTGTTCAATTTTATGTATTTGAATATCAGTAGATTGAATTTTTTCATAATTCTTGCTCATCTGTAATTGTGTCCAGTGTCACACTCATTAGAGAGCTCAGATGAATTCTTAAAATTAAAAAATTCTCCATAATAACTGACTTGTTTCTTTATATAGTTTGTATTTGGTATTAGTGCTTGCAATTAAAATCAACTCTTTGTTTTAAATCAATAATTTAAAAAATTGATATGCTAAAAACAATTTGCACAGTACTAAAGCATGAGCTAGTTTCATCTAAACCTGTAAAAATATAAAAGATTTTATATTTTTTCACTAGGAAGAAATTCTTCCTGGATGAAATTACAAATATGTGTAGAATATATTTAATAAAAAAACTTATAAAATACCTAACTATAGAACTTAAATATAGATTGGCGTGTAGTATATAGAACAATATTCCATATAAATAACTTTAGCCTTTATAAAAATGAAGTTGCAGGCTGACATGTTCTGACTAAGTGTCCACAGTCCTTATGAACATTAAATGTAAAAAATTTCAGATGGTCAGCTTTGTTTAAAGGTAATCAGGTCATTTTATTCATTGTTAATGCATTGATGAAAAGGCTTTATATGCAGTAGATCTACAAAAATATTGTTCATACTGACAGAATTAAATTTGTATAGAGCAGAGTTTTAAAAATGAATGTAAATAGCACTAAACATTTTCTTTCTGCAACCTGTACTTACAGATTTTTTTCTCTGTAAATTAAAAATATATTGTAGTGCATTCTGTTTGTCATTTTAAAGGCCTTGATTAGGTTGTTAATTAAGTACTGTCTCATTTTACAATTGTTTTCTGCTTTTATTTCTTAATGTCTAAAAATTCATTTAATATTCTCTTGTTAGTTTTGGGAATTATTTACAGTGTAGCTTTAATATTTAACCTGGTTAATTTGTGCAGTCAAAACAATGGTTAGAGTTATGTAGTCTCTGTTATCGCTAAAATGTTATATTGAAGAGATGTTAAGTATTTATATGCTTTGCTGACTAGCTCAAACGTGAGTTCTGTTATTGTTGACTAAAGAATCTGGTAGTTACTTAATTGGGCAATTAAGTCATTTATAGCTCTATCCTTCTTTTGTAAAACAAACTACTGCTAATTATTTTTAATACCTATTTTAATTCTACTTACTCTTATGTTTTTCCATAGTCAAAGACTATTAGGTAATTGTGATTGAATTTCTATGATAGTTAAAAATATTCTCTACTGGTTTTCAAAATATTTTTCTGTGTGTTTCCATGTTATGCATTTCCCTTTCACAAGACCTCAATTTAGAGTTTGCAAAATGGATAAACTTGTTTATTAGTAGAGAAAGAATTATGTCACTTAATATTTAATATCATTATTGTGCAAAATAAAAACAGAATAAAAAATAATAGTAAAATTATACACTGAAAACACCAAAAATCTAGATGCCTTAATAGTTATTTGTGAAAGTACTCGGTTATTTCTTTAAAATAGTTCTTTGGGCTGCCTGATGGCTGAAATATGACTAGTCATAGCCAAGGCTGCTACTGAACGCCCCTCTGCCGAAATGACAGCTTGCTTACCAAAAGGTGGAAGCTGTGTAGACCCACTATCATAAATAAAGCCTGACCTTGGGCCTCTGACTCTGCCCAGTGCTTGGTATCTAATGCACCTCTTTTACCTAAATTACCCTAGACTTGAAGTGTTCTGCACAAGACAAAGCTTTCCTTCTCTGTCTCCTTGCTTAAATTCTCAGCATGTCTCCTTGACCTGAGCTATTTGTTTTCTCTTCTAGGTAAGTTGTATCTCATCCTGTCATGAAAAATACAGTATCTCACATTGTCATTCACATTAAATGAGGTTTTCTCATAACAAACATTTATTCTTAGTTTTATGTTATCTTGACCTTTGTTACAGTGATTTCTGTTAGCTAATTGTGGTAAACAATGTTTAATGTGAAAAGAAATTAAAACTTTCTTCATCTGTTGTAGAATACTTCCCTTTTTAGAAAATGATTTCTAATTATAATTTTGATGTATTTCCCTGTTCTTTACCTCTCTACTGTTTCTCTTCTTTCTTTGTTTTATTACATACTTCAGTAAAATCAGTACTGTGTGTGCCAGCCTTTATTCTTCTAGAAGGAGAAGGGATCATCCAAAACGTAGTGTGCCTCCCTTCCGTCCTTGTTGGTGACTCACAGGCATGTCTTCAGTTTTCCCACTAACATTTCCACAGTACTGTTGCTCGTTAGTGACTGGGTGAGAGGAGGGCTTGAGAGAACAATATAAAACCTAGAATGATGGTGGGAACACCAGTGCAGACTGCTGCCCATCATCCATGCCCACTTTTCCAGCCGAGGCCATGTTGGCAGTAGAAAACTGGCTGTGACCTCCTCCACTTATCCCCGCCAACCACTTGGTGCCCTTTCTTCAGACGGTTGTACCATATATGAAGCTCTTTTACAGATGTGGTAGGAGGGAAGTGGCTTCTAAAAGAGTTCATGGACAAAATTGAGTGAGAAGCATCTAATTCTAAGTAAATTAATTTTGTAGTCCTTGACATTGATCTCCAAGTATCCTTTTTTATTTTCTGCCCTTTTTTCAAAATGACAACTTTAGAGAAATACAGAGTAGACAGTAAATCAATTCACCACTGAGACAATTTCAGATATAGCTTATAGACACCAGGTTACAGAGCTTGGACCACAAAGAATTGAACATGTTAACACGAGAATGTAACTGTCCTCATTCGAGATGGGATATGAAAATAAGCATATGCATTTTTCAAAAAAGGTCTGATCAGGGTGGGAAACAGCACTAGGGCAGGAAGAACCCACATGGAGCTTTGCAGGCCTGAGGTGCTGATGTGGGTGAGGCGTAGCTGAAATGTGATGGATAACAGACAAAAATATGGCATTCTACTCTGTGGTCCCTCAGATTCAGGCATCCATTTCTGAATTACCTGAGCAAAGCCCTGAGACAGGTGTTTGTAATGATGTGTTTCATGTGCTGAGAACCATTGACCCTTGACTTGCTGACTGTGCCATCCCATAGTTAACAGACGTAACTGGACTACTGTACTTGGGTTAATTTGCACTCAGAGAGAATGAATGATTCCAGTGGAAATGTTAGGAGCCCAAAGAGGAAACAGTTGTGACCTCCTAGATCTTCGTGGTGACACAACCGATGAAGATCTACCCTGGCAATTGCTTTTCCCAAGTTCTCCTTTCTTCCTTGCTGGTTGAGTTCTGATTTTTTTGGAGGGGAGGGGGCAGTTTGCCCTCCCCCAACACACATTTGGCTCAGGGAATTGTGGCTTTATCTCAGCCCTAGGGCCCAAGCCCATGCCTTTGGTGTGATTGGTTTAGGGGTGGGCTTGGCACCCAATCCTGGCCAAGGAGACTTGAGGGGAACTCCCCAGTGGAGAGGTTCTGGGGAAAGTTCTCCCGAAAGGCTCAGAGACTTTGTGCTCTCCTCTGGACATTGTCTTGTCTGTAAGTGATGATTGAAACTGCCGCTGGAGCTAGTGCGAGGGCAGAGCGGACACAGTAAGGTAGAGAGACAGAAAATACCTGGCTCCTGAGGACTCATGGGGCTGCTGGTCCTGCCCAGCGCGAACCCCGCTGCTCTAGACTTCTTGATAGGCAATCTAATGTATTTCTTAAACTTTTCCCTACTTTTACTTTTTCAAAAGCATCCCTAATGATACCCAGAAGGGAGGGTTACACTTCAACACGTTCTTCAAACTTTATGAAATTAGCTTACCAAAAGATAAGGAAGAATAGAAGATGGTTCTGTATTCATATCTCCCAAAATATGACTATATGATCACAAATTTTCCTGATGATGAAGGAAAAAACATCTTATGAGACCATTGTAGCTATAAGTCACCTCTCCAATCTCATAATTTTAAAAGGCATGAGCAGAAAATGAGAGTTGGGATTTATAAATCAGGGATGAACAGCAAATGTCAAAACACCTCAGAATAATATTTGGCCTAGAATGAGCTGGAGTTGACAGAAAATAAAAAAGTACGTGTTTGCTGTGTTCAAACCAGCAGTGCTAGGCCACACTACTGGCTGTCCTCCCCACTGTGCATGGGAACCACCAGGGCCCTTTAATGTTTTACTTTTCAGTATTGAAAGCTGCGCCTCATCCACCAACTTCATTAAAGCTGAGCACTTGTGGCTTGGAGCAGTTGCCTTGGTTTTTGCAGATGACCAAAAACAGAACCACACAGATACCAAGAATCAGGAACACAGCTGAAGGATGGGGATACCTGTAGTTAAAATGGTGTTGGGAACCAAGAGAGATGACAGGGACACAGGAACATGATGACAACTACTGTTGGGTCAAGTCTCCAGACCCAGATAGCTTACACTTCAGGATTCTAAGAGAACTCATGCCCTCTCAGAGCAACATTGTCCTTCTGTCCACCTCCTGGTGCCATTGTCAGAAGAGAAGGAGAAGCCCAGACTCTTCTTCCTTACGGCCCGCACAGCTCACCACCACCATCTGCTCCAAGACCACAGAAGGCCCACACAACCAGCTTCCTGCTTGATGTCCTCACCATGACCCCCATGTGGCCCTATGGTGTACCATTTCTGTCCCATTTCCTAGCACTCGTCTGTCCCCAAGACCAGAAACTCTGGGCCCAGCAGAAACCTACCATGTGGCCTAGGCTGCTTCTGTGGGAGTCCCTTTCATTCTCTTGTTCCAACCCCAACTCTCCCCTGAGGGCACTACCATCCCTGCAATCCTGGGGGTGTCATGTTCTTAAAGTCAGTCATCTACTGAATGCTTACTTGGCGACGAGCACTGTTTCACGGTCATGACGTAGGCCTGTTTACAGGTGATAAAACAGGCCCAGAGAAGTACAGCATATTTTTGAACATAGAGTTTGTTTTCTCAAGAGACCATTCTTGAAAATACTCATTGGAGAACATCTTATGCTTGTGTAAAAGTATGAAAAACAGAAACCAATTCCTCCTCCATAATCAATTATTAATATCTTGGTGAATGTGTTTCTAGTCCTCGTACACCTATACATTAAAATAAAAAAACGTATTGTATACTGAGTTCATGTACTGTTTTTATCGTTAATATATCACAAGCATGTCCACAATATTGTCGTCTTTAACAACACATTGTTTATAGCTACATGATATATTTCACAGGCATATCATTTTCATTTACACATTGAATAAAAGTTTAACAATAAAGCTACACTGAAACAGCACTACTCCCTCACTAGAGTGGCTGAAATGAAAGGACTGACGACAAGGGTCAGCAAGGATGTGAAGCAACCCAAACCCTCGTATATTCCTAGCGAGAATGTGAGAACAACTGTTTTATAAAACTATTTTGTAGCATCAACCAAATATATGTGTATCGTGTGACCCAGACATTCTTCTCCTGGATAAATATCCAACAGAAAAACACTGTGTCCATGAGAGACATGTACATCTTCACAGCCACTTTATTCACGAACAACGAGCAAACCCAGTCAATGCCCATCAATGGTAAAATGGACTTTAAAATTGTGTGACAATGGTATTAAGGGAAGAAGCCAGACATAAAAGAGTATATACTATATGAGCTCATTTAAATCAAGTTCATAAACAGGCACAACTAATCTATTGTGATAGTGTCAGAATAAGGGCCACCTTTAGTGAGGAGGGGTATTATTGAGTAGGGGTGCCATTGAGTAGGGGTGCTATTGACTATAGGGGCCTTGTGGGGCACTGAAAATATATATAATTGCATGGGGGTTACATGGGAGTATACATCTGCGTGTAAAAACTAACCAAGCTGTATACTTCAAATTTGTGTTACTGTATGTAATTTCTGGATGTAATTTAGACTCAAGAAAAATAAAGGGAAAATAAATATTTAATGTGTCAGGAAATATGTCACCTACTAGAGATACAATAGCAGTAGGCCAGGCCACTTCTGAGCTCACTATATTTCACCCATCCACCTAATTTTGGACATTCAGACTATTTTAAGTATTTCTATACATAAATCAGTGGAAGGGAAGTTACTAAAATATGCCAAATGCTTGACTACATAGAAATTGTAAATATTAAAATTTTTCTTAACTTTGTATTTGAAAAAATCCAAATCTACAGAAAAGTTGCAAAAATAGTATAATGAAAACTCACATATCCTTCATCTATATATTCACCATCTATAAAAATGTCACATTTTTTCTCTATATGCAGAGAGATAGATACAAGTAATATGAAGAGAGAGAGATTTGGAGGGTGAGAGCTTTCAAAGTGCAGATCTCATGTCTCTACCCCTAAATATGATGAGGTCTGTCTGGGAAAAGTCCAGCCATTGTTAATATAATGAGAACAGTTTTAATGACATGGGTGTAACCTTGCAGCCTAGAAGAGTGGACTGGAATGCACATGCATAAACAATGACAACTTCACTGTACTAGTCAGTTGGGGCAGTAGACACCATTGAATGAGCATGTGTACTATGTGGCCATGACATTAAAAATGGCTGAACCAGTACAGTGACAAATCTGCGTCGAATTTTGCATTAAGCTTCAACATTCCTCTGTGAAAACTGTTCAGATGATTCAGAAGTCTTTCAGGGATGATGCAATGAGGGCAATGCAAATAAAATTGTGGCACAGATGCTTCAAAGGTGGCCAAGAATCTGTTGAAAGTGCTCTACATTCTGGAAGGCCTGCAACAAGCAGAACACCTGAGAATGTTGAACGTGTACAAGCTGCAATCAACAAAGACAGGCAACTGGAAGTGCAAAAACTAGAAGGTGATCTGGGGATTCCAAAAACTACTGTGTCCAAGACTTTGATGCAGGATCTTGGCATGAAACGTCATGGCAAAATTCATTCCTCAACTTCTGCTACCAGAGCAGAAGGAACATCATGCTGCAGCTGCGAACAACTTGATTCAAACTACTACTAAGGAACCAGATTTCTCAAGAAGGGCATAATTGAAAATGAATGGTGGGTCCATGGCTATGATCCAGAAACAAAGGCCCAGTTGTCCCAAAGGAAGTCGCTTGGTTCTACATGCTCAAAGAAGGCGTGGCAAAGTTTCAGCAAGATCAAGACCATGTCAACTGTGTTTTTTGATTGGGAAGGTGTTGTCCATCATGAGTATGCCCCTCCAGAGGAGTTAAATTTTAATGGAGACAGAATTTCAATCTGGGAAGATGAAAAGAGATTTGGAGATGGATGCTGGTAGTGGTTGTATAACACTGTGAATGCACTTCATGCCCTGAACTGTATACTGAAAAATGGTTAACATGGTAAATGTCATGTTTTAATATATTTTACCTCAATAAAAATAATAATTTTAAAAATATGAGTAGGCATTATCCAGGAACAGGGGCATGGATGATGGAGGGTCATAAAGAGAGGGTAAAGGGTGGTACAGACAGAGCAAACAAATGCAAAAGGCCAGAAATGAAAGCAGGTGAACTAGCCATGAAATACAGGTAAGTAGCTCATAGTGATGAAAGTGTGCAACACGTGACTTTGATGAGGAGGAAGTGAGAAAGCTGAGGCTGGAAAAGTAAGCCGGAAGTGTGACATGAAGAGCCTTGGAAGCCTGACAATGACTTTGAGGTCTGGACCTTTCTGAAGACAGTTGCACAACTAAGTGTCATCCATATTCACATCATCAGAGACGAACTCTGTGCATCATCTCATCATGTACCCTTCCAGTCTTCCTGTGGTAAACATTTATAAATTATTTTATTGTTCATGAAAAATGTGTATTAGAAAGAATGCAAATAGTCCTGAATATGAAGAGATGAGTGTTTTGTATCACCACAAGCCTTTTCTTGCTCATAATAAGAACATGATCTGAATATGTTCTATTCATATAGATGGTAGAGGTAGCTAATAAGCAAAACTGATTTTATAAATCATATAATGGAAACCATTTGTAGTTGAACTTAGCAAAAGAAATTGAAGTGAAAATGAAGGAAACTCAACTGTCACATACAAATTTCTTCATCACAAGAGGGTTGTTTCCTAAAGAGCCCTTTATAGGATTTAAGAAAGTGATTATGAGGAAAAATAAAAGGAGTTGTTTATTTTTATAACTTTCTATCTCAACTTTAGACAATACTGATCAATTTATTTCTCTGAAAGGTTGAACTATTACTACTTCCTCCATTTTGACCCCCTCTGAACTTTGTAGACCATATGAACTCTAATGCTTTCTAGTTTCTAACTCATACTCTGTGCTCTATAATTGTGTTCTCATAATCATTTAGTTTTGACTCTCTAAGTGGACTCTGGATAGTTTTTGTTTGTTTTTCAATCATGATTCATCTGTCAACTGGTAAGCTTTTATCATAAAGATATATTCTTTTAAAATGAGTCATGATACTGTCTGAAGATGTCTGTCTGTTGTCTTTACATTTGAGTGATATCTTGACAGGGTATAATAATTTTAGGTGTCACTTTCTTCCAGAACTTTGTCGCTATTACTCCATTGTTTTAAGGTTTTGATGGTTATGAAGAATTTTGAGGTCAGTCTAATGTATTTCTTTAGTAGTTGATTTGTGTTTTTCTGGGTGCCTGAAGATTTCTTTGTTTATGCCTAAAGTTCAAAAGCTTCTCCAGGTTCTCCAGTGGAACAGAAATTTCATGATCAAAATCTCCAAAAACACAGAGTATGCTTTCATCTTCATATTCAATTCTGCATGGGAAATTTTTTCTATCTACTTTGAGTACATTATCTGCTCCATTTATCCCCTCCAGGAACACCAGTTATTCTTATGTCAGATTATCTTCATCGCTGCACCTTGTTTATTATCTTCTCTATTTGCCTGAACATTTGTGCCTTTTTCATTTGCATTCTCTGAAATTACCTCAGGTATTTCTGTTATGTCTGCACTTGGACTTTTAGCTATGTCTAGTCCTTTGGTTTTTTTTTAAACATTGTATACTTTCATTCTCTAATTGTGATATTCTGGAGTTTGTGGAAATAGGCAGGGACAGGGTAGGGCGTATGGGAGGAAACAGAAGGAAACTCAGGTGCAGCTGTGTGCACTTCTGTTGGAGAAGCTTCACCCTGAACTCTGCTGACCAGTCCCTGAGTGTCTGGAGCTGGGATTTCCACCACCTGGTTGGGGGTTGCTTGCATTCCTACATTAGGGTTACCGTCAAGGGTCATTGTTCTTTCAATTCAGGGATAGTTCTAGAATCATTTCTGCTAAAGAATCAGCTTCATTTTCACTTTTTTTTATTCCTCTACCCCCCAGTCGCCCTCTTGACTCTGTAAAGTGCTCTATTTCCTCATGCTACTGGTCACAAAGAGGTAAAAACAGCAAAATCTATTGACTTATTGTTTTGTATAGTTATCAAATCACCTGCCTTTGATGATTACATCTCATCTTTGGTGCATCGTTCTCATTCACTTGTAAGTTATCTACTGGGTGCCTACCATGAGCTGTGCATTGGGGGGCGCTAAGAGTTCAAGGACACGTGATATAGTCTCGGCTTACAGGGTTTATGGTTCATGTCCTTGCCCAGCTCCCTGGTCAACATATGCTCTCAATTTCATCTTAGTTACTGTTCCCTTCCTCTCTCCTCCTACCTCCCATGCCTTTATTGTCTCTGCCATGAGTGTAGTACAGCCACAGTTCCTATATACTCTTTTTACCTAAGGCTTCCTGTTGACAGATCCAGTCTTTGTAGATAAATCTTTTCAAAATCACCCTCTTCAAGGTGCTCCTCTGGCCAAGAACTTGTCAGTGACTTGTTACTTCTGACCTCATAAATCCAAGCTTCCATGCCCAGGTCTCCATCCTGTGACCCCAGCTCTCCTTCTGTACTGAATACTCAGGACTGGCTTGTTCAACATCTCTTCCAAATTAATTCTAGCATTCCTTCATATGCTGCCCAAGTGAAAGCCAAAACAAAACAAAACAAAACAACAACAACAACAACAACAACAAACCCCACCTTTCCTGACTTTCACGCAGCTAGAGTTCCAGCTGTAATTTGAGTGTCTCCTGTTGGTTGCACTCACACTGATGTATGGGGAAAGGGGGTCTGGGCATGAAGCATCTGTGCTGCTGGTCTGGATTGTGGCAGGGTCAGGGGGTTCTGGTTTGGAAGCAGTGACTGCTTGGTTTGTAGACAGCATCTTAATCTGGCAACTTCCTGATCATGACAGAGGCCTAGCTGTCTTGGCAGCCCAGTTTTTAGAGTGATTAAGGAAGCCATTCTTAGAGGCTCAGCTTAGAGACTATCTTTTCTGTTCTCTAAATGTCATACTGTTAAGTTCTTTCTGCTTTAACTAGTTAGCATGGCCTCTGTTTTCTGCAGTCATTAACTCTGACCAAGGTGCTACCCAGTTTTAATTCTCACTTTCTCCTATCAGATTGGTCTCCTCTTGGGTCCCAGAAGTGCACCTTTTCATTCCTGCCTTATACCTTACTCTCTGCTTCACTGTCCCTTGACATGTAACTATGTCCTGGGTCCTCTAATTCCAGAGGAGTTTCCAGAATGTCTCCCCTAGACCTTCTCTGACTCCTGTGGTCCACCACAGTTCTCCTCAGCAGATAGGGCAGCACAGCCTTTAGTCAGAGTGGCTTGTGGTCTCAGCTCTTCCACCCCAACTGACTGTTGAAAAGCTAGTCCTCTGTCTCCTTTGCAATAAAATGTAGAGGTTGGATATTAATTGACCATAGAAACTTATTTCTGGGCTATCTAATCTGTTCCATTGGTCTATGTGTCTGTTCTTATGCCAGTACCAGGCTGTTTTGATTACAAAGGCCTTGTAATACAGTTTGATATCAGGTATCGTGACCTCTCCTACTTTGTTCTTCTTTCTCAAAATTGCTGCAGCTATTTGGGGTCATTTATAGTCCCATATAAATTTTTGAAATGTTTGTTCTATATCTGTGAAATATGTCATTAGTACTTTAATAGGGATTGTGTTGAATCTATTAATTGCTTTGGGTAGTATGGACATTTTGATGATGTTAATTCTTCCAACCCATGAGTGTGGCACATGCTTCCATTTGTTTGTGTCTTCCTTAATTTCTTTCTTCAGTGTTGTGTAGTTTTGTGAGTACAGGTCTTTTACCTCCTTGGTTAGGTTTACTCCTAGGTACTTTATTTTTCTTGTTGCTATATCAAATGGGATTTTCTTCTCTGATTTCTGTTTTTGATATTTAATTGGCATACAAAAATGCCTTTCTGAATATTTATTGACTTTGCATCCTGCTGTTTTGCCAAATTCACTTATTAGGTTGAGTAGTTTTTTGGTGGAGTCTATAGGATTTTCTATGTACACTATAATGTCATCTGCAAACAGTGACATTTTTGTTTCCTCTTTTCCAATTTGGATGACTTTTATTTCCTTTTCTTGTCTAATTGCTGTGGCTAGGACTTACAATACTATGTTCAATAGAAGTGGTGAAGGCAGACATGCTTATCTTGTTCCTGACCTTAGTGGGAAAGCTTTTAGGTTTTGACCATTGATTATGATGTTGGCTGTAGGTCTCAGGTGTATGGCCTGTATTAAGTTGAGGAATGCTCCCTCTATTCCCACTTTGCTGAGTATTTTTATCACAAATGGGTGCTGTACTTTATCAAATGCTTTTTCTGCATCAATTTATATAATCATGTGATTTTTGTCTTTCTTTTTGTTTTTGTGATGTATTACATTTATTGATTTGTGAATATTGTACCTTTCTTGCATTCCTGGGATGAATCCCACTTGGTCATGGTGTATGATCTTTTTAATGTATTTCTGGATGATATTTGCCAATATTTTGTTGAGGATTTTAGCATCTATGTTCATCAGCGATACTGGCCTGTACTTTTCTTTCTTTCTTGTATGTTTATCTGGTTTTGAGATTAGGATGATGTTGGCTTCATAAAAAGAATTTGGGAGTCTTCCATCATTTTGGATTTTTTGGAATAGTCTGTGAAGGATGGGGGTTAGCTCTTTTTTCAGTGTCTTGTAAAATTCTCCTGTGAAAGCATTTGGTCCAGGGCTTTTGTGTGCTGGGAGTTTTTTGATTACTGCTTCAATTTTGTCTATTGTTATTGGTCTGTTCAGGCTTTCTTCTTCTTCCTTCATTCAGTTTTGAGAGATTATATTTTTCTAGAAATTTGTCCATTTCACCAAGTCTCTATGGTCAATTAATATTTGACAAAGGGGGCAGAAGCATAAAATGGAGTAAAAATAGCCTCTTCAAAAATGGTGTTGGGAGAACTGAACAGCTACATGCAAAAAAAAAAAAAAAAGAAACTTGATCACCAACTTACACCATACACAAAAATAAATTCAAGGTGGATAAAAGAATTAAATATAAGTCACGACACCATAAAATTCCTTGAGGAGAACATAGGCAGGAAAATCTCAGATATTCCACTAAGCAATATTTTCACCAATATGTCCTTTAGAGTAAGGGACATAAAGGAAAGAATAAACAAATGGGATCTCATCAAAATAAAAAACTTCTGCACGGATAAAGAAAACAGTATTAAAATGGAAAGTGAACTGACCATATGGGAAAACATATTAACCAATTATACCTCAGACAAGGTTTGATCTCCAAATATATATAAAGAACTCACATGACTCTACACCAGGAAGACAAACAACCCAATTAAAAAATGGACAAAGGACTTGAGCACACATTTCTCCAAGGACATACAGAGGGCCCAGAGAATATGAAAAGATGGTTAGTATCACTAGCCGTCAGAGAGATGCAAATTAAAACCACAGTGAGATACCACCTCAAACCAATCAGAATGGCCATCATAAACAAATCAACAAACGAGTGTTGGAGAGGTTGGGGAGAAAAGGGAACCCTAGTGCCCTTTTGGTGGGATTGTAGACTGGTGCAGCCACTGTGGAAAACAGTATGGAATTTCCTCAGAAAACTAAAAATGGAACTGCCTTTTGACCTGGCAATTCCACTGCTGGGATTATACCCTAAGAATCCTTAAACACTAATCCAAAAGAACCTATGCACCCCAATGCTCATAGCAGCACAATTTATAATAGCCAAGTACTGGAAGCAGCCTCAGTGCGCATCAGTAAATGAGTGGCTCAAAAAACTGTGGTACACTTACACAATGGAATTCTATGCAGCAGAAAGCAAGAAGGAGCTCCTACCCTTTGTGACAGCATGGATGGAACTGGAAAGCATTATGCTAAGTGAAATAGGACAGGCAGTGAAAGACAAATACTGTACGATTTCTCCTTTAGGCCTAATCAACAAAAGAAACAAGCAAGCAAAGTATAACCAGAGACATTGAAATTAAGAACAAAATGACAGTAACCAGAGGGGAGGTGGGAGGGAATAATGGAGGGGAAAAGGGGAAGGGTTTTCAGGAACATTTATAAAGGACACATGGACAAAACCAAAGGGAGGTAGGATCAAGGGTGGGAAGTGGGGATGGCTGGGGCTGGGGGGAGTGGTGTGAGGAAAATGGAAACAATTGTACTTGAACAACAATAAAAATAAAAACAATTAAAAAATGTAGAGATTGGACCACATGAGCGCTGCTTTCTTTTTCAATTCCCAAATTGTTAAGACTCTAAGAAAAGCCACTTACCAATTCAAGAGACCCCAGCTGCTCTTAAACACATTTGATTTCAAACTCTGGGACCTCCTTATCTCCTGACACCTTCCCCCAAAGTTGACCAAGCACATGTGGACAGTTTATTTTCATTGCTAGAAAGCAGGCGGTGCAGTTGGCAGAGCTGGCTCCAAGGGGTAAGAAGCACTGGTTCTCTTTAACAAAGTGTGATCACTGCTTTATGGATAAAGTAAACAGGACGCATATGTTCAATGACCCAGCCTGTCTGCTGAGACCTCCTGGTCACAGCGAAGTCCTGATAAACGAGGGGCCAAAGCCAGCTCTTAGCACAAGTCCTAAAGGAAGCTGACACCAGGCCTGGGGGACAAAGCACTCATGGCACTGGAGCCTGGGGCTTACTGGCCACTTGGCAGATACCTAAGGCCAGTGTGACAGCCCATCTGCTTCAGAGAAATTGGCCGTGCTGATTGCCATGCTGCAGAGGCTGTGGCATCAGGCAGACTGGACTTTCAGCTCAGAGGCAGTCTCAGGGCACAGAGTACTGGGGGATGCTCTGTTGCTCTGTACCCATCCGTCCCTGGTCTGCTTAGCCCGCTCTTGCTCCAAGAGCTAAGCCCATTGCTTGAACTACCCACAGAAAAGCTTTCCTACAACAAGACTGTGGTCTCACCTTTAATCAAGGGTTGATAGAAAAAGTGGCCAGCTGACAGTTTATGTATGTGACCTCACACGTGCACCCCAGAAGCTGCAGGCACTGCTTTAAAAAACAAAGCACACCCTGGCTGGCGTAGCTCAATGGATTGAGCTCGGGCTGCGAACCAAAGCATCGCAGGTTCGAATCCCAGTCAGGGCACATGCCTAGGTTGCAGGCCAGGTCCCCAGTGGGGGCCATGTGAAAGGCAACCACACATTGATGTTTCTCTCTCTCTCTTTCTCCCTCCCTTCCCCTCTCTAAAAAAATAAATAAATAAAATTAAAAATAAAACAAAGCACATAAGCAGTTTGCTTTTGAGTCAGGAATGACTCCAGATTTACCCTATTGCCATCTGACTTTGACTTCTTCAAGCATTTCTTTCACACACACATACACACACACACACACCAATCACACATACTTGCACTCTTGCATACACTCACACATACATATAATCACATAATCACACACTCAAACACTCACACACTCTCACACACACACTCATGGCTTGGAGACCTGACACTGGCTTGTTCATTTTGACTCTGCCTGGCATCTCCTTGGCTCTCTGCTTTGAGTAATTGTCCCCATACTTCTCATACCCCCAGACACACCCCATAGCCGAACCCGTATGATTTTGGTCCCCACTTTCCAAGACAGGGAAATTAGGCAGCTCCTGAATGGTGGGAGACTTTGGACATTATTATATTGATCCCATAATTACAAAAGATCTTTGTAGCAAATTTCCCAGAAAGTTTCCTTTTCTTGAAGAATTGCTTCGATCTGTTTATCAGATAAAAACCCGGCAGTCTGTTCCTTCATTGCTTGGAAACTCAGCTGCACTTTATACCCATTTGCAACAGCCAACCTCAGCCTACTTTTCTGTGTATTGTCTACACAGCTGCCCAGGCTCTGTGTGACCCCTGTTGGTAATGTGGGAAAGCGCAAGATGGATGTGGTTCTGGGTCCCAGGCCTACCATAAACTACTCAAATGACTGTGGACACGTAAGCAAACTTCTCCAAGCATCAACTTCTCCACATGAAAATAAAGATATAATACCGTGTTTCCAAGCAGGTTTTATCGTTGAGGTTTGATGAGTTTCATCTGCACAGAACCCTACACAGGGTAATTCTTCAAAGATGTGAATTTCCTTCCCTTTTTCTTTTTTTAATGGACTCACCCTGGCTGCTTTTTCCTTGTGGACACATGGAAGGCAAGCCAGAGATGCACAGTAAACAAAGAAATAAAGGTTAAAATTGGGTTTCTGTGTCGCTGAACCCACAGCTACTAGGACACCTGGATGTTAAACAATAGGACAATCAGAATCTAGCACTCAACAGGGTGGGGTCAGAACATGAGCCACACATGCAAATTTATTCTCTGGTTTCAGTTCCCGAAAATGCCCTGGGGATCCCCAAGACCAGCACCCCAGTAAGAAATGTAGCTGTGGTTGTGAATAGTGCAGAATAGCCCAAGACCATAACAAGCATGACAGCCAGAAACGAATGTCACTGTGCCACTTGTGCCTGGCCGGAGACAGGTGCTGCATGCTCAAAACCATGTACCTGCAGAGTTTGTGCCTTTATATTTGAGGTGCATAGTTGTCAAGCTTGTTTAGCTTGTTTCTTCTTTTCCAAACTTTCGAGTGTCCATTCCTTTAGGCAAATGACAACTTCAGTAACACTGAAAAAAGAATAGAGTCACCAGAGGTAGACTGAGGCACTCTGTGCAAGGCAAGCAACAGGCCTTATTCCTTTCCCTTACCAACCTATGCAGGCTTGTCAGGAGAAGACAGTAAAAAGGGAACAATAAATTAGAGAAAATCAAATTCAGTAAGTATTTACAAGCAGGGAAGCACAGGTCCCAGTGATGCCTGTTGTCCGTGTGTAGCTTTAATAGAGCACATTCCCTCTCTATTTATTGATGTCTGTTCTGAAGGTTTTCTGGACCTGCCACAGTCCAGTACCAAATCCAGGCTCTTTAAACACATACATTTGTTCTGTCACGGTTATGGAGGCTGGAAGTCCAACATCAGGCTGCCAGCAAGGTTGGTTCCTCCTGAGGGCTGTGAGGGAATATCTGGTCTTGACCTGTGACTTACCTTCTGGTGGTTTTTGACAATCCTTGACATTCCTTGGCCTGTAGAAGCATCATCCTCATTTCTGTCTTCGAGTTCACATGGCTCCCTCCATGTCTGCTTGTCTGTGTCCAAATCTTTCCTTTTTATAAGGATACCAGGCATGGTGGGTTAGGAGGCCCAGCCTACTCTATCTAGTAGGACTTCATCTTCTAATTTCATCTGTAGTGACCCACTTCCAAATAAGGACACATTCTGAAGTTCTGGGAGTGAGAGCTTCAACATATGAATTTATGAGGGACACAATTCAACCTATAGCACCTACTATGTGGCACACCTGTGCCAGATGCTGAGAGATGAAAAGATGTGTTGGTACACACTCTGTGCTTGATTTTACCACAATCCAGAGTGGGCTCACCCAGTAGAGCATTCTGAACACTGGGATACACTTGGTGAGTGGGACATGGAAATATAAATCAAATTCCATGGGATCTTGGAGGGAAGAACCTTAGAGAAATGACATTTGAGTATTGGATTGAGAGGCACGACCTTTAAATTGCATCCTTGTGAAGTTGAGAAAGATCTGAGGCTTTGTTTACCATTTTCGAAGTCTGACATTTGTTTGACATTTTCAGAGTTATCTTCGGTGTATCATCAGCCTATCTACAGAGTAAAACTCCACAGTTGTTGTTAAAACCAATACACTATGGACCGTAAGTAGGCTGGCCTAGAATTTTAAAAGAAAATACTTGAAGTTTCCAGTAATAACACTGTAATTCTTGTTCAAATTGTTTAGGAAATTTATTAAATTAAGTCTGTAATCAGTGTTCAAATGTTCATGAAAAATTGCTCTCTTAATGTGGTTTATTAATATTGTGTTGCGTTTAATGAAATTCCTATAAAATAAATAATGCAATGAAATGAAAATACTGAATTATGGGAAGAATCGTGAGCCCCCAAAATGCATATGTTGAACTCTGAACTCCTAGTACCCCAGAATATGAGTATATTAGGAGATAATGTCTTCAAAAAGGTGATGAAAGCTAAAATCGTCTTTGGGGTGGGCCCTAACCCAATATGATCGATGTCCTTATAAGAAGAAATTAGAGCATACAGAGAGAGACCCTTGGCATGTGCACACACAGTGAAAAGGCCATGTGAGAACACAGGAAGCAGGCGGCATCTGCAAGCCAAGTAGAGAGGCCTCAGGAGAAACCAAACCTTCTGACACCTTGATCTTGGACTTCCAGCCTCCAGAACCGTGAGAAAATAAACCTCCATTGTTTAAGCAGTGCAGTCTGTGGTGCTCTCCGTGGCAGTCAGAGCCAACCAATACATACTGTTGTTCATATACAGTCTTCAGGGTTTCTGTTCATTTGCTGTTTGCCTATTTATATTTGGTTTTGTTTGTTTCTTAATGTTTAATTAAAAATAACACGTGAATACATCTCCCTCCTACTCAAATCTCATGTCCTCTCCCATGTAGCCCTTGTTACAGTTTGGAGTGAGTGAGTATACATGGCTAGAAGATTCTTTTTTATAAATATTATTGCATTTTCCATATTATTCAGCAACTTATTTTTTTTATTTAATTACATGACCCTGAGATATTTCTGTATTTTGATATTTTCCCTCCTGATATACTTTTAAATTATTTCCAGTGTTTGCTAGTAATGTCTTTACTTAAAAAACAAACAAAAAAAAAAACAACAACTCTGTAGGTCTAGTTTTCAGTTTAAATGGTGCAGTTTCTTTAAACTTGTATAAGGAAGAAAAATGGTTCTATCAACTTGAATAAACTGTCACACCTTTGACTATTGTCAAAATAACCAAAGTCCTCAGTTTCTTAAGGATTCAGCAAAGCCATATTCCTTAATTTCATGATTTGAATGAAAAAGAAAAAAATTCCAATAGAACAATTTGCTTTTTCCAGCACAAGACACACCAAACCTAGGTGTGTTTCTGATTTGTTGGTTCTTCATGCTTTAAGCAGTCGATTGAGTGTTGGTGGTAAGGTTGGTGGGACTATGCCTCTTTGGACCTTAGCTACAATCCTGGGAAGGCACCAGGCTTGGTGACCATTTGCATTTTACTGAGACTTGGTATAGATCTGATTGTTTTCAGTTAAAATGAATCCCTAAGCCACAAAAAGTGGATGGCATTTATTTTAGGCATTGAATAACACACCAGATGTGGCAGCTCCTCCAATTCACTACTACCTCTGAGAGATTTCACTGTGTTTCACAACACTTTTTGTGCATACTATTGTTTTATCCTATTTCCAAAGAACTTTTACTTCAACTAGTCATGGATGCTTTGTCAATTATTATTTGTAAGTGTTATTCATTCAATTTGGCAGCAAATAGCTTTTATCTGAAGTCTAAAGCAAAAGCAAACACAATAATCTGAAAGGATGTTTGCTGATTTTAAAAAATCTATGAATTTTATTTAAAAATCAATTTGAAGCAAACAGTATGCAGAATGTCCTAATGCAAGCTGAAGTTAAGTACCTATTGGGTTGTGAGTACAACATACAACTTTAACTATATACAGTGATAATGAAAAGATCATTGTTTTCAGATACTCACAGTACCAATTAAGTTGTGAACTCTGTGCCTCTAAACACAAAAAGCAATGCAAGTTTCTATTTTAAGTTGTTATCAACGCTCCCACACCTACCTCCAACACTCCACCAGGTTGGCCATAGATGAGCAACCCACCACAAAGCTGCTCTTTAAGTCGGCAGAGCAGGCCCCCGAAACCCCTCACTGCAACAGTGAGACAGTGGCAGAATCAACAGTAGTAGCAGGAGTGCTTGCTATCCAACTTCATAAATGAGACATCTGCAATGAAAGTTTGCAGGACTGTTGGTGTTTATAGGAATTTGAACTTGAGGAAAGCTTCCACAGGTGTTCTCATAGTTGAGTTCTCCTCCTGCTGGAACAACTGTCCTCAGAGGCAAGAAAACCCTCTCCGTCTATGCACCTGTTGCAGAAGGTAGGGCGCCTGCAATTGGTGCCCAGCCCCCTTGTTGGGACCACTTTTTACCCTTGTAGCCATGGACTTGGTTCCAAAATTCCATCACAAAATCTACTTTTTCTTTTAGGAAGGGGAACTGGGATCTTGAGAAGCACAGTGTCTGGTGGGTCCTGCCATGACGTTAGGAAGAGCAGCAAAAAGGGCTTTGGTGTCAGACTGGCAGGGGCTCAGCTCTTGGTTCCTACACTCACTAACTGTGGGATCTCGGGAAAAGTACTTAAAATCATTAAGACCCAGTGTCTTCAACTGAAAAAGTTCCAATGCTACCCACACCACAGGGTTACTGTAGTGATTAAAAGAGACACATACCTGCATGTCCCACGAAGGTTCATTTTCTTCCTCAGGATGAGTAAGCCCATGGCCTCCATTTAGATCAGGCTCACCAGCCCAGTAAGGAACAGATGAGGTGGACCACGTACACCTAGATCATCAAAGCTGACCAAGGTCAAACTCCCCATGAACATAAAACATCATGTGACAAACAGGGCACCTGACGGCTGATGAGCCTCTGCTCTAACTGCCGTTGGTTGTGGGTCCAGGCAGTGGTAGTGATCACAGAACTAGAACAAAATGACAGGGTAGTCATGCCATCATTATTTATTATTTATATTTAATCTTTATTGTATTTTTTTCCATTACCATTTAGTCCCCTTAGACTTCCCTGCCCCCCAGCAATCACCACACTGTTGTCCATGTCCATGAGTCATTTTTCCTTTTTGCTTAATCCCTCCACCCCTCACCCCTGACTAGCTGTCATCCTGCTCTTCATCTATGAATCTGTCTGTTTTGCTTGTTAGTTCAGTTTGTTCATTAGATTCCACATATGAGTGAAATCATATGGTATTTGTCTTTCTCTGACTGGCTTATTTCACTTACCATAATTTATTCCAGGTCCATCCATGCTGTTGCAAATGGTAAAACTTTCTTCCTTTTTATGGGTGAGTAATATTCCCTTGTGTAAATGTCCAATAGTTGTTTTATTCACTCAACTAGTGATGGATACTTGGGCTGCTTCCATGTCTTGGTGATTGTAAATAATGCTGCAATGAACACAGGGGTGCTTATGTTCTTTTGAATTAGTGTTTTGGGTTCCTTCAGATAAATTCCCATAAGTGCGATCACTGGGTCAAAAGGCAGATCCATTTTTAATATTTTGAGGTATCTCCATACTGCTTTCCACAGTGGCTGCACCAGTCTGCATTCCCAACAGTGTGAAAGTTTTCCTCTTTCTCCACATCTTTCCCAGCACTAGTTGTTGATTTATTTATGACAGCCATTCTGATAGGTGTGAGATGATATCTCATCATGGTTTTAATTTGCATTTCTCTGATGATTAGTGACTTTGAGCATATTTTCGCATGTCTATTGGTCATCTGGATGTCCTCTTTGGAGAAGTGTCTATTCAGGTCCTTTGCCCATTTTAAAAATGGGTTGTTTGTTTTTTTGGTGTTGAGTTTTGTAACTTCTTTATACATTTTGGATATTAACCCCTTATCCAATGTATTAGCAAATATGTTCACGCATTCTGTAGGTATCTTTTTGTTTTGGTGATGATTTCCTTTGCGGTGCAAAACCTTTTTAGTTTGATGTAGTCTCAGTTTTGTTTTTTTTTTTTTTTTTAGTTTTCATTGCCTGGCGAGATAGATCTGACAAAAAATTGCTATGAGCAATGTCCAAGATCTTGCTGCCTATGTTTTCTTCTATGATTTTTGTGGTTTTGGGTCTAACATTTAAGTCTTTGGTGCATTTCGAATTTATTCCTGTGTGTGGAGTAAGAAGGTGGTCTAGTTTCATTTTTCTGCTTTTATCTGTCCAATTTTCCCAACATCATTAATTGAATAGACTAGCCCATTGTATGTGTTTGCTACCTCTGTTGAATACTAATCAGCTATAAGGGTAGGGGTTTATTTCTGGGCTCTCTATTTTGTTCCCTTATCTATGTGTCTGTTTTTATGCTAGTACCATGCCTCTTTTGATTACTGTGGGCTTATCACTGTACTAGTTTGATATTAGGTGATGTGATTCCTCCAACTTTGTTTTTTCTCAGAATTGCTGTTGCTATGTGGGGCCTTTTGGAGTTCCATATATATTTCTGAAATATTTGTTCTAGTTCTGTGAATTACATCATTGGAATCTTAAATGGAATTGTGCTAAATTTATAGATTGTTGTGTGTAGTATGGACATTTGAATTGTGTTAATTCTTCCTGAACACAATATGTGTTTCCAATTATTTTTATCTTCTTCAGCTTCTTTCTTCAGTGTCTTATAATGTTCTGTGTACAGGTCTTTATATCCTTGGTTAGGTTTATTTCTAGATATTTTATTCTTTTTGAAGCAATTGTGAAAGGGATTGTTTTCTTCATTCCCTTTTCTGTTAGTTCATTATTGGCATAAAAATGCAACTGATTTCTTGTACTAATTTTGTATCTTGCTACTTTGTTGAATTCATTTATCAGTTCTAGAAGTTTCTTGGTGGAATCTTTGGGGTTCTCTATGTACAGTATCATGTCATCTGCAAATAAAGACAGTTTTACTGCTTCCCTTCCAATTTGGTTGCCTTTTATTTCTTCTTCCTGTCTGATCGATATGTCTAGGACTTCCAGTACTATGTTGAATAAGAAAGGTGAAAGCAGACATCCCTCTCTTATTCCCAATATTAAGTGGAATGCTTGTAGTTTTTGCCTGTTGAGTATGATGCTGGCAGTGAGTTTGTCATATGTGGCCTTTATTATATTTAGGTATGTTCCCTCTATTCCAACTTTGCGGAAAGTTTTTTTTAATCATAAATGGGTGCTGGATTTTATCAAACACTTTTTCTGCATATATTGATATGATTATGTGTTTTTTATCCTTCATTTTGTTTATATGGTGAATCACATTTTTTGATTTGTGGATGTTGTACCTTGAATTCTCAGAAAAAAAATCCCACTTGATCATGGTACATGACCTTTTTGATGCATTGCTGTATTTGGTTTGCTAATATTTTTTTGAGGATTTTAGCATCTATGTTCATCAGGGATATTGGTCTATAATTTAGTTTCTTTGTAGTGTCTTCATCTGGTTTTAGAATTAGGATAATGATCACCTCCTAAAATGAGTTTGGGAGACTTCCCTTCTCTTGAATTTTATGAAACAGTTTAAGGAGAGGTGTTAGTTCTTCTCAAAATATTTGGTAAAATTCACCTGTGAAGTCATCAGGTCCAGGGTTTTTGTTTGTTTGGAGTCTTTTGATTACTGCTTCAATTTCACTACATGTAATCTGTCTATTTGGATTCTCATATTCTCTGATTCTTCCTGATTTACTTTTGGAAGGTTGAAATTCCATTTCATCCAGGTTGTCCAGTTTGTTGGCACATAGTTGTTCATAATATTTTCTTACAATCTTTTGTATTTCTTTGGTGTCAGTTTTTATTTCTCCTCTTTCATTTCTCATTTTATTTATTGGGTCCTTTCCTTTTTGTTCTTGATGAGTCCAGTTAAAGGTTTGTCAATCTTGTTTATCTTTTCAAAGTACCAGCTCTTGGATTCATTGATCTTTTCAGGTTTTTTTTTTATACTCTATTTCAGTTTATTCTGCTCTGATCTTTATAATTTCCTTGTTCTTACTTTTTGAAAAATTGTTTTTTGATTTATTCTACAGTTTACAGTTCTCAGATGAGACATCTTTCTGGAAATGTTATAGTCCAGGGGTATTTTGAATAATCAAGCACTCCCTAGTAGACAGAACTTGCCCATGATTCTAGGAATTTATCCACCTTATCCAGGTTGTCCAATTTGTTGACATACAGATCTTCATAATATTTTCTTACACTCCTTTGTATTTCTTTGGTGTCAGTTAGTTGTTATTTCTCCTTTTTCATTTCTGATTTTATTTATTTGAGTCCTTTCTGTATTTTTCTTCATGAGTCTAATTAAAGGTTTTTCAATCTTGTTTATCTTTCAAAGAACCAGCTGGGTTCATTGATCTTTTTTATTGTTTTCTAAGACTCTGTTCCATTTATTTCTGCTCTGATATGTGTTATTTTCTTTCTTCTATTAACTTTGGCTTAGTGTGTTGTTCTTTTTCAAATTCTTTTAAGTGTGAAGTTAGATTGTTTATTTGAGCTTTTTCTTGTTTTTATGAGATAGGCCTGTAATGGTATGAATTTCCTTCTTTGGATTGCTTTCCCAGTGTCCACAGATTTTGGATTGTTGTATCTTCAGTTTCATTTGTTTCAAGGTATCTTTTGATTTCTTCCTCGATCTCATTGTTGACCCATTCATTGTTTAATAACATATTATTTAGCTTCCATGTCTTTGCATGTTTTTCAGTGTTCTCCTTGTGATTGATCTCTAGTATCATAGCCTTGTGGTCAGAGAAGGTGCTTGATATGATTTCAATCTTAAATGTATTGAGACTTGTTTTGTGTCCTGACAAGTGGTCTAGTCTAGAAAACATTCCATGTGCACTTAAAAAGTATGTATGTTCTGCTGCTTTGGGATAAAAGGCTCTGAAGATATCAATTAAATCCATTTGATCTAGAAATCATTTAAGGCCACTGTCTTCTTGTTGATTTTCTGTCTGAAAGATCTATTCATTGAAGGCAATGAGGTGTTAAAACCCTCAACTATGACTGTATTTCTGTTGATCTCTCCCTTTATGTCTGTCAAGATTTGCTTCATGTATTTAGGTGCTCCTGTGTTGGGTGCATAAATGTTTACTAGGGTTATATCCTCTTGTCAGAGTGTTCCCTTTATCATTATGCAGTGTCTTTTTTTGTCTCTCACTAATGCTTTGGTTTTAAAGTCCATTTTGTTGGATATAAGTACTGCTACCCTAGCGTCTTTTCCCTTTCCATTTCCATGTAATATCATTTTCCATCCCTTTACTTTTAGTCTGTGTGTATCTTTCTATCTGAGATGGGTCTCTTGGAGGCATCACATATATGGGTCTTTTTTTTCTTATCCATTCAGCTACTCTATGTCTTTTGGTTGGAACATTTAAGCTATTTACATTGAAGGTGATTATTAATATATACACATTTTGTGTGCTATTTCATTATTAGACTATTTTCTTCTTTTTTCCTTTCTTTTTCCTCTTCTTAGAGCAAACCCTTTAACATTTGTTGCAGTAATTGTTTGATGTTAAGAAACTCTTTAGCTTCTTCTTGTCTGGGAAGCTCCTTATTTCTCCTTTAATTTAAAATGATAGCCTTGCTGGGTAAATAAAGTAGGCTTGGTGTAGGTCTTTACTTTTTATCATCTTGAATATTTCATGCCTCTCCCTTCTAGCGTGAAATGTGTCTTTCTTTTTTTAAAATATATTTTATTGATTATGCTGTTACAGTTGTCCCATTATTTTCTTCCTTTTATTTCCCTCCATGCTGTACTCCCCCACCCCCAACCATCATTTCCCTACCTTAGTTCATGTCCATGGGTCATACATATAAGTTTTTGGCTTTTCCACTTCCCATACTACTCTTAATCTCCCCCATCTATTTTGTACCTATCATTTATGCTTCTTATTCCCTGTACCTTTTCCCCCATTCTACCCCCTCCCCCTCCCCACTGAAAACCCTGCATGTGATCTCTATTTCTGTGAATCTGTTCATCATCTAGTTGTTTGCTTGGTTTTGTTTTTGTTTTTTTAGGTTCTGTTGTTGATAGTTGTGAGATTGTTTTCATTTTACTGTTCATATTTTTGATCTTCATTTTCTTAGACAAGTCCCTTTAATATTTCATATAAGAAGGGTTTGGTAATGATGAACACCTTTAATTTGACCTTATCTGGGAAGCACTTTATCTGCCCTTCCATTGTAAATGATAGCTTTGCTGGATAGAGTAATCTTGGATATAGGTCTTTGCCTTTCATGACCTGGAATACTTTCCAGTCCCTTCTTGCCTACAAGGTTTCTTTTGAGAAATCAGCTGATAGTCTTATGGGAACTCCTTTGTAGGTAACTGTCTTTTTTCTATTGCTACTTTTAAGATTCTATCCTTCTATTTAATCTTGGGTAATGTAATTATGATGTGCCTTGGTGTATGCTTCCTTGGGTCCAACTTGTTTGGGATTCTCTGAGTTTCCTGGACTTCCTGGAAGTCTATTTCCTTTGCCAGATTAGGGAAGTTCTCCTTCATTATTGGTTCAAAAAATTTTTTGACTTGTTGCTCTTCCTCTGCTCCTTCTGGCACCCCTATGGTTCGGATGTTGGAACATTTAAAGTTGTCCTGAAGGTTCCTAAGCCTCTCATCATTTTTTTTTTTTGAATTCTTGTTTCTTCATTCTGTTCTGATTGAATGTTTATGTCTTCCTTCTGCTCCAAACTGTTGATTTGAGTCCTGGTTTCCTTCCCTTCACTGTTGGTTCCCTGTACATTTTCCTTTATTTCACTTTGGATAGCCTTCACTTTTTCCTCAGTTGTGTGTATTAACCATTTATGTGAGCATCCTGATCACCATTGTTTTGAACTGTGCATCTGATAGGTTGGCTATCTCTTGATCACTTAGTTGTATTTTTTCTGGAGCTTTTAACTATGCTTTCATTTGGACTGTAATTTTTGTCTCATCACACCTGTTACATAGTAATGGTTGGAGCCTTAAGTATTCGCCAGGGTCAGGTAAACTACTTTACTGTGTTGTAGTGCTGTATGTGGGGGAGGTGTGTGAGAGGGAACAATGCAGCTTGCTCAGCTCTTGGTGGCTTTCAGTCACTGCCTCCACTACACACAGGCAAATTGGCCCCTTCTTGTGTTGATTTTTGGGTGGGTAGTTTTGTGTATGTTCTAGGACCCTGTGGTTCTCTCCAATGAACTCTCCTGTGAGACTAGGAGTTTCTCCTTCTGCCTCAACCCCCACAGATTTTTTCAGTCAAAGGTTTTGAGGCTTTATTTCCCCACACTGGAACCCTAGGTTGCATGGTCTGTCTTGCTCCACTGTTGTCCCTCTCAGTTTATCCACACACAAATGTGGGACCACCTGCTCTGCCAGCTGCTGCCTCACCTGCCATGGTCCTCCAACTGCTGCGATGGTGCGAGTCCTCTCCACCCGGCTTCCTGTCTCCACTCCTCCTACTGGTCTGGATAAGTGTTTCTTCTTTAATTCCTTGGTTGTTGGGCTTCCATACAGTTTGGTTTTCTGGCAGTTCTGGTTATTGTTTGTTTTTAAATTTGTTGTTTTTCTTTTGGTTGTACAGGGAGGCAAAATGTGTTTACCTATGCCTCCATCTTGGCTGGAAGTCCCTGAAATGTTTCTACTGAGATATCAGATGACAGTCAAATTGGTGCTCCCTTGTATGTAACTAACTGCTTTTCTCTTGAAGCTTTCAGGATTCTCTCCTTGTGTTTAAGCCTTATCATGTTAATTATGATGTGTCTCAGTGTAGGCTCTTTTGAGTCAACCTTGTTTGGGACTCTCTGAGCTCCCTGGACTTGTATGTCTTTTTACTTCACCAGATTAGGGAAGTTTTTGGTCATTATTTCTTCAAATATGGTCTCAGTCCCTCGCTCACTCTCTTCTCCTTCTGGTATTCCCATGATGCAGATGTTGTTATGCTTCATGTTGTCCTAAAGGTCCTTAAACTCTCCTAATTTTTTAAAATTCTTTTTAATTTTTGATACTCGGCCTGGGTGTTATTTTTTCACTTGTCTTCCAAATCGCTGATTAGATCCTTTGCTTCCTCTAACCTACTATTTATTCCTCCCAGTGTATTATGTATTTCAGAAATATATATTTATTTCAGACTGGTTCTTTTTAATGGTTTCTATGTCTTTTTTTTTCATGCTGTTGAGTATTCTTATAATAATTACTCTAAAGTCTCTATCTGATAAATTTCTTGCCTCCATTTCATCCAGTTCTTCTGGAGAGTTCTCTTGTTCTTTCATTTGGGATCTGTTTCTTTGTCTTCCCATTTTGGCTACTTCTTTGTGTTTTCTGCCTTAGTTATTAAACTAATAAGCCTTTAAGCAGATCAGCTGTTAATCTAATCAGCTGCCAGCTTAAGCACCACAAGGTGAGGCAGAGTAATTCCTGCAAGTGGGGCTATTGTTTCCCCTCTGGCTGATGCCACTTGGATAGGAGTGCTCTGCCTGAGAAAGATGGTTCCTCCAGTATGGGTAATGATTCAACACAGGGATCCTGGTGACTCTTCCTTCAGTTCTCTCCCCAGAGCCACCAACCTCAGACTCTCCTCAAGTGTCTCTAGTCCACTCTGCCCTTCCTACTCTGGAGCCCAGGGTAAGTGGCTACAAAGGAAATTTTGTGTGTTGGCCCTTTATGTGGGTCTCTGCATCTCCAACTGTCTCTCCTTGGCAGACAGAAACTTTGCTGCTTTTCACATCTGGGTGTTATTTGTGTTCTTTTTTGGCCCTGGTAATGGCTTTGGGTTTAGACTCTACATTTCTCAAAGGGAACCCCTGGCCATTGAAATATCCCTCCAGACTTCAGCTGCCACCTGTGGAAGCCCAGCTAGCCCTCTCACACCTCCTCCACACTCCCTAACAGTCTTGTTATGGTGAAGTGGTTTCTTCTGTTTGTCTTTTGTTGTAAAGCTTCTCTCCAGCTAGTGTTCAGTGGGTTATTTAGGATAATTTCTCTACATTTGAGTTGTAACTGCAGATTGGTCTTGGAAAGAGGTTAGTGTAGCTTCTATTTACTCCTCTGTCATCTTGCATCTCCCTTCAATATGTGTTTAGATTTATAGTGACATATTGACAAGAACACTGACATGTTTTAGTGTTAATTTTACAAAAATAAAATATCAGCTCTAGCTGGTGTGGTTCAGTGAATTGAGTGCTGGTCTGCAAAATGGAGGGTCACCAGTTCGATTCCTAGTCAGGGTACATGCCTGGGTTGTGGTCCAGGTCCCCAGTTGGGGATGTGTGAGAGGCAATCAATTGATGTACCTCTCACACATTGATGTTTCTCTCCCTCTCTTTCACCGTCCCTTCCCTTCTGTCTAAAAATAAATAAATAAGATCTTTAAAAAATTAAAAAAATAAAAAATTGGTAAAAACAAATATTTAATGCCTTACACATCAGAGAAATTATAAACATATTCCAAAAAGCAATGAAACATTTATAATTATTATAAGTTATTACTGAAATGATGAATTATTAGACATTTCACTTAAATGAAATGTTTGAAAAATAAATAAAAACTACATAAATTGAAAAATACTTAATCAACTTCCAGCCAAGATGGAGGTGTAGGTAGACACGATTCACCTACTTGCATAACCATAGAAAGAATGACAACCTGATCTCAAAACTAATCATACCCAAAACAGTCAGAAAGTTGAGCTATATGGAAATCCAACAACCACGGATTTAAAGAAGCCACATTCATTCAGATGGGTAGGAGGGGCAGAGTTGCAGAGATGGGTAGAGAGACAGTGTAGCACAGAGAGGTGGCAGCAGTGCTGGTGGATTTGCGTATGGTGGGTAAAAATTGGGAGGGATACCTTGGGAACAAGGGAACCCAGCCCTAGGCCAGGCTGCACAGCCCAGGGCTCCAGTGCTGGGAAGATAATTCCCCATAACATCTGGCTGTAAAAATCAGTGAGAGTTGGGGTGACAGAAGAAACTGCTGGATTTTTGCTGCTTAAAGGGCCCACACAGACTTAAAATGTACATAAAACCACCCACTCTGGGTTTCACCACCAATGCAGCAGCTGGAAGAATGCCAGTCACATATGGGAAGTGGGTGAAGTGGTTGGAAATGGGGTGAATGCTGCGGAAATCTTCAGAACCCAGGTAGCATCATTGGCCCCTCTCTGAGCCCTCCCCACAACACAGGTTAACCCACCCTGGCAATTGTCTAAGGCTCCAACACACACAATTTATGGGTATCATTTCTACATAGTCCACACTACTAACACAGGGAGTAAAAGCATCTCTACCTAATAGAAAGAAACACAGGGAGGCTGCCAAATTGAGGAGACAAAGAAATACATCCCAAATGAAAGGACAGAACAAAATCTCAGAAAAAAAAAAAAAACTAAATAAAACAGAAGTAAGCAATCTATCAGATGCAAAGTTCAGAACACTGGTGATCAGGATGCTCAGAGAACTCATTGAGAATGGCGAAAATGTAAAGGAAGAAATGAAGGTTACACTAAGTAAAATAAAGGAAAACCCACAGGGAACCTGCAAAGAAGGAAAGGGAGCCAGGATTTGGAACATAAGGAAGAAATAAACATTCAACCAGAACAGAAAAAGGAAACAATAATTTTAAAAAATAAGAAGAGGCTTAGGAACACCTGGGACATCTCCAAACATGCCAACATGCAAATCATAGGGATGCCAGAAGGAGAAAAGAAAGAGCAAGAAATTGAAAATTTATTTGAAAAAATATTGAAAGAAAACTTCTTTAATTTGGTGAAGGAAATAGACATACAAGTATAGGAAGCACAGAGAGTCCCAAACAAGTTGGATCCAAAGAGGAGCACACCAAAACACATCATAATTAAAATGCCAAAGGTTAAAAATACGTAGAGAATCTTAAAGACAGCAAGAAAAAAACAGAGAGTTAGCTACAAAGGAGCTCCCATAAGACTATCAGCTGATTTCTCAAAAGAAGCTTTGCAGTCAAGAAGGGACTGGCAAGAAGTATTTAAAGTGATGAAAAGCAAGGACGTATAACTTAGATTACTCTATCCAGCAAAGCTATCGTTTAGAATGGAAGGGCAGATAAAGTGCTTCCCAGAAAAGGTAAAGCTAAAAGAGTTTATCACCACTCAGCCATTATCACACAAAATGTAAAAGGGACTTATTTAAGAAAAATAAGATCAAAACTATGAAAATTAAATGGGTAACAAATTCACAACTATTAACATGTGAATCTAGAAAAACAAACTAAGCAAACAACCAGAACAGTAACTGAATCACAGATATGGAGATCATTTAGAGGGATATCAGCTGGCAGGGGGACAGGGGATAATGGGGGGGAAAAGTGTAGGGACTAAGAAGCATAACTGGTAGGAACAAAATAGGGGGATGTTGAGAATAGCACAGGAAATGGAGAAGCCAGAGAATTTACGTGTATGAACCATGGACATGAATTAAGGGGGGGATTGCTGAAGGGAAGGGGGATACTGGGAGGAGGGGGACATAAGGGGAAATTGGGATAGCTGTAATAGCATATCAAGAAAATATATTTTATTAAAAAACAATAAAAATAAATAAAAATAATATTACTTGATCTTGCTTCAGAGCTCAGTCTCAAAAAACCAATATGGTTCAATGGTGTCATTGTTGAATGGTGAGCATATTTTTGTTGAAAATTTTGCAGCTACTGAAACATCTCTTTTTCACCTCATACTAGTTAAAGGAATTGTCAGGAGATAGTTTTAAGCTAATGTCAAACATCTCCTTAGACTTTGTCTTCAAATAATCTTATCTTTTGCTTGATAACACTGAAGAATTCTTTTAAAATAACTTTTCTGGGGAAAGAGATGGTCAGAGACTAAAAGTCTGGTAGCTAATGGTAGTTTTGTTTCAAAAAGAGCTTCTCACATATGCTTTATCACACAATAGTGTCCAATTAACTTCAAAGATATTCCTCTCATGTCCTACTTAACAGGAAAGTTTTTGAATTGTAGTAAAAAGTTGTCTCACCATGATTTTCCTCCTCCAATGTTTCCTAAAGGAACGAAGCTTCATTCTATTTGAAAGTTAATCCAACATGGACTCCTCTGACTACCTCTTAAGACATAATCTTAATTCCGGATGATTTAAATATTTTCAGAAAAAGTTTCACCAACAAAAATATGTATACTTCAGTAGTCAAGGTGAGAATCCTGACTGACATACTTACCGTTATGCTGTTTGTGTGCATTCACTCAGACATCATTCCTTGCATATGTCTCCTGCTAGGCACTGAGGCTAAATGGAGAACATGGCAGAGATTATGCTTCCTGTCCTTGGGGTGCTTATAGTCTAGTGTGAGATGTATATAAACTATGAGGAAATAATTGCCATTGGTGATTTGTAATTGGAGGGAGATAACTGAGTGTGAGAGCAGACAGTGTGATCAGAAAAGGTCTTTCTGAGGAGGAGACATTTTGGCTGAGTCATAAATACTAAGAAAAAAGACAACAAGAAACAAGCAATAGAGGAGAGCTGTCCAAGAAGAGGAAAGAGTGTGAGCCAAAAGCCTCAGGGCAGGACAGAGCTGTGTGCATTGCAGGAATTTAGGGATGGCTGTGTGCCCGGGCAGAATGAGAGAGCAGGAACCAGGCACAGATGAGGTCCAAAAGTTAGAAGAGCTAGGACAGGCTGAATGCAGTGGGACTTGGACAAGATATTGGCCTTTCTCTTTAGGGCAATGGAAATTCACTGAAGGATTTTTAAGTAGGAAAGTGACATAATCTACCTCAAAAAAAAAAATGATCTGTGGAAAACTTGGAGAAGGCAAGATAGGAAATAGTGAGACCAGTTAGTTGACTGCTTGGTCAACCACATGAACTATGATGATAGCTTTGACCCATACAGTTTTGATGAAGATAAAGAAGGAAGCTCATACCAGATATATCTGAAGTACAGCCAGATGAACTTGCTGTTGGGTTATATAGAGGAGAATGGAAATACAAGGGGCCAAAGATAGTTCTCAGTAAGTCAGGGTGTTAGTAAATGTGGGGATGATGGTGCTTCTTACAGACTGACGGATGGGAGAGAATCAGATTTGGACTCAGGGAGAGGCTCCCAGAGTTCTGTTTTTCTATGTTAACTTCGAGATGCCTAGGAGGCATCTAAAGAAATGTTAGTAAGTGAAACTATGTAAAGAGCATGTAAAGAAGAGTAGAAGATGGCCCAGCACCAAGCCTTGAGGAAGTCTAACATTTCATGGGCAAAAGGAGGAGCAGAATCTGGCAGAGGAGACAGGTCAGAGCAGTAGGACAGAATGACGGTGGGGAGTCATAGAGGCCAAGGGAACAATGTTTCAAGAAGAAAGGGTGACCAAGTATTTCCAACAGAGCCACATAAGGACCAAATGTTCATTAGCATGGGCGATGTGGATTGTTGCTCATCCAGCCATGCAGTTTCAGGGTACAGGCAAGTAGAGATGGGGTCTGGAAGCTCCCTGGGAGTGGGTCAGTGAGAAGGTGGAAGCAGCTTTTTAGGCAACTCCAAGAGCTTTTCGTTTGTGTGAAGCAGATGAGTTCAGGGCAGGTCCCTGAACCACAGGGCAAGAAGATGATCATTTTTCCCAATTAACCACTCAGACACCTTTTCCAAACAGCAAAAACCTCCTGCTCTAGTTCTCTCCCTACCACCCTCATAATTGACAGCTGAGAGTGGGATTGAGAAGGACCCACTTGCCCTTGGCCTCTGTAGTGGACATCTGCCAATTTGTCTACCCAGAATCCCTCTCTCCTCCTCCTGCTAACAAGCCCCAACCCCTCCCTCCACACCTTCTGTCCTTTGGCTAGCTCAAGTTTAGTTTTGACCACTTACAACCAAAAGACCCTGACTCACTCACCCTTTCTTTGGAAAGAATTCAAGGCCAGCTTTCCTTGGTTTTCTCCATTAGTCAACAATGAGGCAGGACATGAAATTGAGTATAAAATTAAAATGAACAGTTAAGAATGCAATTTTCTTCCAACATTTTGATTTTCCAAGTCTTATTTTGTTAAACTAACCACATTCTGTAAAATTGCTAATGGAGGAATATTGATTTATCAGAATAAAGCTGTATTTTAGGCAGAGATTACATGGTTTTATTGAAATCACACAATAGCTTTGTTTTGGCCCTGCCCTTGGCAATGGTCTGGGGTAGGGAGAAGATGTGTAATGAATGTAAGAAAAGACACAGAAAGAATTTTATTAAGGGTGGAATACTAGAACATGAAGATGCCAGGTCTTACATAACTAAAGGGTAGAAATTGAATATCAGGAGCAAAAGGAAATGAATGAAATAAAAGAGGATGCAGCAAATGTAACCAATTTTCAAATCACTAGCCAGTTAAACTCTCCTTTGCAGATCAGACTTCTTTTTCTCTTTACAGCAAAGCTTCAAGCTACAAGCTAGCATCAGGCCACCGGAGACATTTCCTGGAGCCCACATGTATCTTTCCTCTCATCTTCTCATGTCCTGGCAGCAAAAAACAAAAAAGTTCGGGACAGGAGAATATTGTCTCCTTTCATCTTCTATGCCTCCCAAGAATATGGCTATCTTCCCCAATTTGCCCCACATCCACACATGCTACTACTTTCTGGTGTTACAAGCCATGGGAGTCTGAGCAGACCAAGAAAAACAAGTCTTCTTCTTGTGGGAAGTTCTTACAGCTCTACAGGTTAGAAACAGTGTCTGTTTTGTTCATTCTCTATTTCCAGTGTGTGTCAAATGATTGGCAATAGCGGTTGTTTTCCAATGAATAAATGAGTGAGTGAGTGAAGCTTCCAAGAGAATATACAAACCGTTAACACATGGTTTCTGAGTTCAGGTGCTTCCAAGGAACTCCACAGAAGTTTCTCCTGCTGGCTTTTGTATCTTTGTTCCTTGGGGACACTGAAGTGATGTTTTGCTGGATCAGGAAGCGTGAAAGTAAGAGGACCAGAGTCTGGTGAATCTGTGAGGCTAATGAAACCTGGGATGTCTTAACTTCCCTTCCAAGTGTTGTTTAGTCTCTGCCTCCTTCCCCACCTCTCCACCTCTTCTGCTTCCCAGTCCCACTTGCCTGATCTCCAGAGTCAGCTGTGAACTCACCTGCCTAAAAGTATAGTTCATGAAGACTGAACTCCTCTAGGATTACTTGAATTTTAGTAGAAGGTTCTTGAGAACCAGCCCAGAGGAATAACATGGAGTGACCAAATTTCCAGAATGTGGGAACAGGAGATATGAGGGGATTTACTTTCCTCCCTCCATTTATCCCAAGTAGGCAGCTACATATTCTGTCATTCATATGTCTGTGTCTGCTCGCTGATAACACTCATGGGCCAAATTGGATTAGGACCCAGACTGACAAAATTTCTTCAGAATGAGGAATGACCACCTCTTATCCACCCACCCATTTATCCATCTTTCTTTCTTCCTTTCTTTCTTCCTTTCTTTCTTTCTTTCTTTCTTTCTTTCTTTCTTTCTTTCTTTCTTTCTTTCTTTCTTTCTTTCTTTCTTTCTTTCTTTCTTTCTTTCTCTCTCTCTTTCTTTCTTTCTTTCTTTCTCTCTCTCTCTCTCTCTCTCTCTCTCTCTCTCTCTCTCTCTCTCTCTCTCTCTCTCTCTCTCTTTCTTTCTTTCTTTCTTTCTTTCTTTCTTTCTTTCACTGAAGACCAGTGATAAGAAAGACATCAACTAGCAACTTACAGACTCAGGGAGTAACAACTAGTTGGGAATGAAAAAGGGGCTTGTAGCCAACCTGAGAATTCAGGTGGCTACTTGGTAGATGTGACAAGCACAGTGACTGATCACATAGGATGGTCTGATCATAAGTTCCTAACTGGGCAGCCACATCCCAAGCCTATAACTTCCTTGGCAAAAGGTCAATCTTTTCCTTGTGAGCCCCATCAACTGTTTTTCTGCATCTAGAATGATGCACCTCTACGTGCCAGAGAAATCTTTTTTTCTAAACGCCTTGGAGATGCAACCACACATCACCAGGTGGGGCACCCAAACTTCTCACTATTAATTTGTAGCTGCATACTGTCTTTACTTACTGTAAATGTTAAAAATGTTAACTTTCCTATACTTACCAATGTCAAAGTATGTATCTCTCCACTTTGCTTTTTATTCAACCCTAGAGACTTTTCTGCCTCACTTTCTCCCACCTCCTTAATCTACCACTGATAGATCTCATGTACCTTCCTTATGTTCTCTTCTTTGATTTTAAATGCATTTAAAAAAGTTAAAAATACCATTTTTCCAGAGCATTTTCTTGAGCTGTTGAGATTTTACTTCTGGGCATGTCCTCAAAATATTGGCTTATATTTGTAAATATTTGGCTTATAATTGTAAAGTCTTATACAATTTTTTATAGGTTTGGATGTTCTTTTATTAACATAGTAATCAAATAATCCAGAAAATGAAATAAACACCTCAGATAAAAGGAATGAGGTGATGGGCATTTGTCACAGAGGATGCACAGAGATTGACTGGGTCTGAAGGGGCTTCCCCAAGGCAGGAGGCAGAGGCCTGAGGGTGCAGAGAGGGAAGACTCAGTGGAAGAGGAGTGTGGCTCCTTCCATGTGCACAGAGCAGTCTGGAGTGGCTGGAGTTCAAGTCTACAGGTGGACAACTAGCTGAGAGGACAGCCAAAGCCAGGGCATTTAGATTCTTGGGACTTAGTTTAAAATTTTATTCTTTATCTAAGGATCGATAGACAGATATTGAATAGTTTTAAGTATGAGAGGAGCAGCCACATCACCATGCATCAAGATATTTCCAAGTATCTTCATGTATTGCTGTGGTTTTCTGCTTGGGAAACCTTAAGTCAGCACATTTGTTCCTGGGGAAAGTTAATACTGCATTCCTCAGTAGCAAAGACAAAGACAGGGTCAAGTTTCCACTTCAGAGATAATTGTGAAAGCCAGAGATCTGAATTGCAAGATTTACTTGGTTGAAATCAAAGGAAAGTCCTGTCAACTGATGGTCGTTGGCACCAATTCAATGCCAAAAGGAATCCCCAAGTTGGGGTGTGCTGAAAAAGGAAACTTTATTCAGTGCAAACAGTGATACAGCACGACTGTGAAAACAGCGCTGCTGTGGAAGAGCTCAACTGTGGTGCATCACAGCTCTGAGGCTGCCCACAGACCAGGCGAACCTGGGGTCAGGCCCTTCTTCAGCTAAGCAGCTCTGCTCTGTGATGCAATGGTCTGCTCCAAGATGGTCTGGTCAACCCTGGTCAGCTCTGCTCTGGTGAGACATCTTTATAAGCTGGGAAACACCATCTTCAGAGGGAAGCGCCCTCTAAGAGCCAAAGGAGAGCTGTCTTATATGGATAGAAGTTTCTGCCCCTAGCCCTTGATTAGTCTGTCTTCATTCAGATGAGGGTGCCAATTTCTCACAGTCTGATTGCTCCAAAATGCACTGTCCTGATTGGTCAGAATAGAGCGCAAGCTGCACAGCTCTGATTAGATAGTGAAAGCCTCAGTCCTATTGGTTGAAATAGGATTCCAGGACCTCGATAAAGGCTGGCTCAGATGGCAAGAACACAGTTCACAGAGGCAAGCAGAAGCAGGCTACTCTGTGAGTGAAGTTTTTGTGAGAGGCCCCTGTGCAGAAATGGCTGCTGGGTTCTGCTTTTCTTTTATTATTATAATATTATTTGAGCCCAGTTAGCCTCCAGGAGCCCTTTTTAGTAGTGTTACAATCATGAAGAGAGCAGGGAGTGATGCTCACCTGGAAGGAGAGGTAATAAACTAGACTACTTAGTGGGCAGAGGGAAGTGGATTAGGAGTGTGTACCCTAATATCCATTCACTTACCCCTTCTTCTTTAGTATTAGAATGCTCCTTGAGCTGGGGTGGTCACCTGACTAAATTTTAACTATTGAAATATAAGAAGTGTCATGTATGACTTTCATAAATGATCCTTAAAAGAAAATGTGTCCTTCCTCTCAATTTATCCCTTCCTCCTGGCAGAAATGTGGTTGCAGTGGCTGGAGCTCACAAAGTATTCTTGGACCATGAAAAAGTCAGTGCTATGTTGTGAGTGGCAGAGTAACAAGACAGAAGGAGTTCCCTGAAAAGAAATACGCTTTTAGAGTATTTAAATTATGGACATGTGGGGTTTTTTTTCATCTGTAGCCAAATGGAATCCTGACTGCTACAAGAGTCATGGGATTGGAAGTAGATTAAATATCTCAGGGTGACAAGATCTTGAAGGTCATTTACTGGGAGAAGATAAAGCAAAAGAAATTATGTTCTACCAGAAAAATAGAACTCAGCATATAAGACCTGCTGCCTTGAATAACACACTGAATTCACAAGTTTTCTTCTCTCCTTCCTAGGGCAAAACCAAATCCAGTGAGAGAAGTGCATGACTCAGCAGGCAGGGTAGGAAAAGTCATGTTCCCTGGAAAGTAGATTCCTGGTTTCTTTTATCTACCTTTGGTAGTATAAGGTTTTTACTATCTCATGAGGAGACTTTAAGCACAGGAAAGATGACTTTGCAGTTAAAAATTACATTCAGTTTTTTTTAAGTAACACATTCTAAAACCCAGGTTTTCTTATGCTTTTAAATTAAGTTTAACAGATCTTATGATTTTAGTCATAAATCTATTTAAATTCATGTAATTGTTTACTAATTTTCTTTTTAAGAGCTTTGGTTGTCTAATATAGTTTTCCTAAATACTTAAATAATGCTTGCAAAATTAGTAAGTCAACACACATATGGTGAGAATCAGAGTCTCTTAAACAGGGGTCACTGGCTGCATCTGACTGCCCCAGAGAACCGAGCAGTCTGAGTGGCTTGTCATTACACACTTCTGGGAGAGGGTGGAGACGAGATGGCATCTGTTCCTCATAAAAAGCAGAACAGAACCAAATGACCAAGGATGTGTTGCAAACCTGCCCAAGTTGTCCATGCAGTTGGCCCTGTCTCAGGCCGTATCTTCCAACAGAAGATGGGTAGAATGGCCCCCAAGGCAGATCCTATGTTGTGGCTGCTAGTGAACAAATGCACACGGACAATAGAAGTCCTGTGGAGAAAAAGAGATGGCATGGCCACTCTCTGAGAGAGAGAGAGTGAGAGAGAGAGAGAGAGAGCCCAAGAGGGCCCTGGCCTCTGCTTGGACAGGCTTTTATTGCTTTTCTGGGTACGTTACATGGAAGTTAGTCTTCATTTACTATGCACAGGTTTGCTGCAGGTGATTACCTTTTACAGATAACAAAGGAAAGAATGTTGCTAATTACTTCAAAGAGAAGGACAATGCAGACCAAAGGGAAAAGTGGTTGAATGGGTCACACTCCATACTTGGGAGATTTAGCTCAGATTTTAGGAAGTTGCAGTAAGCACTTGCTGCCTCAATTCAGGGTGAGGGAGTTTTAGCAAAAGCAAGTCTCATAGCAGTCTGGGTACAATGCAGGCCTGATTCCCCATGGGAGAACCTCTTCGTGGGTGTGGTCCTGTGTGCCACTCACTCCCCACTGGTTTCCCACGTGGAGGCTGAGCTACATTTCCATGGCATGTGAAGCAGTTCCCTACAGGTCCTCATGTGCCTAATTTACACATCAAACTTAGGATGTTCTCTTTCTCTCCTTCTCTGTCCATTCAGACTCTGACCACTGTGCAAGGCAAATTCAAGACCTCTGTCCTTCACTAACCAGGTCCCCCACAATGGCCTCATCTCAGAACTTTGGTTTGTGCAGTCTCTTTCTCCCCTCTCTCTAAATATTTCTCATATATATTCAACTAATATATGAATAAATGAATGTATAATATGAATGAATATTTATCCAACTAATAAATGAATATATATATATATATATATATATATATATATATATTCAACTAAATCACACATTTCTAAAAGACCAGTAATTCATAGCATTTTTAAAGCTTCACAGTGTTCGGAGCTAGTCACATGGTAGGCACGGTACTCAGCTCACACTCGTTTACTGATAGATTCTATAGTAACTGTGTGGTATAGTATCTATAATTCACATTAAAACAGTCCGGCATAAACTATATGATATTGTGCAGTTGTGATTAGTTCAAGCTTCAATGCTAGAGAAGTCAATTTTCATTTTTGAGGATCCACACTCCAGAAATACTGAGTTGATACCCAAGCATCGACACCCAAATGCTTCTGGTACCCAAATCTTAAGTAATATCTCAGGCTTTATTAAAAAGTATCATACATGTATGAGAAGGGTATTGATTATAAAATTAGTTGGCAATCAATTAATATAATGAATATTAGAATAGGCTTCACTGATAAAAATCAAGATGTTAAGAAGTTGAGTTGGCCTAAATATTTTAAAGACATGCCCCACCTTGAACAGAGGATATAAATCTAGTGGCATCTGTGGTCTGTACTCTTCAGGAGGACCCTCAATAAGAGTGACCCATGAGTGGGCCTATGTTCAGCAATGACAGCTCTGTGTCCAGCAGTGCAGCTCTGTGACCTTCATGGTCAGGAGCATCCCTGCGTCTGATGCTGACCGTGAAGGTCACAGAGCTGCACCAGAATGCTGTTGTGTGCCCGGGATCCTGTCACACAGATGGTTATCAGGCACCTAAGTTGTAGGGAGCTGGGACATCTGCAAACTTACAAAACAGATTGGTTGAACTACTTTGTTAATTATTGTTTGTTTTTTAAATAAATGTGAGACATTATTTGAGTTGAGAGTTACTTTAATTAAAACCTGGTTGCAAGGTCATGGGGAGTGCTAACCCTCTCCCCTCGACATTTACTAAATGGACTTGGTAAATGGACTTGGCTGAAGTGGGACAAGGGTTGAGGGAGCCCAAAGGGAACCTGTGAGGCCTTTTCTCAGGGATTAAATTTCCTATACTGACTCCAGGGTCTCTGCCACCTCCCCCATCCACTCAGCCAGAAGGAGCCGCTCCTATACCATGTCCTCAGTCCCCAAGATCCCCTGGAATAACCCTGAGAAGAGACCATATTGTTTGGTCATGGATGGGGCCTCGTCCATGGGGAAAGTCAGTGACAATGTCAGAAGGTCACCCTCTCTTGGTTTACATGAGACCCCAGGTGGGAGGGTCAAACTGATTAAGGGACATCTGTGTTCAAAAGAAGCTTGGCTGGAAGGCACTCATATTGTTTCTTTTCAGTTTTCACAAGTCTCCTGATGCATCTCTCTGAAGGATTCCCTGTAAATACAGCAGAACCCTGCAATGAACACAAATACCTTTGGGTCAGATTGCTTTCATGTGATAGCCACATGGTGCTCCAGGAAACTGACCCGTGGGGAGTAACTCCAGATGGATCTGCCCTGTTCCATATTCTACTCAGTGCTAAATGACAAGGTTCCAGTTCCTACAAACATTTACCCAAACCTGATACGCACATGGCATTTCACTACGTCTTCTCATTTGCTTCTCAATAAAGCCTGTGACAGATTTAATATTGTTACCATTCTGCAAATGAGAAAACTGAGGACTGAGTGAAGGGTTTTTCTTTTCAGCAATTTCTGCATCTGACGCTGATGGTTTGTTGACAAGCCTCCTCCTTTCCTCTCACCTCTCAGCGATGATGTGCAAATTGCTTTGTCTGCCAACCAGAGGACACCCATTCCAAACAAGACTGTATTAGGACTAGAGAACATTCCTTCAAACTTGTGACTTTGGCCCAAGTCACAGGAAAGTGTTTGAAATCCTGTCCAGAGGGCTCCTCATTCTTTGGTAGAACAGCTTGGAGGACAAAAGGACACCACTGGTGTGGACAAATGGTTAAGGCACAACAGTGTCAGCTCCAAGGCCAGTATGAAAGCCTCTTTTTCCCCTTCAGCTTGCAGCTAGCACATACAGCAATTAGTTACACTTAATTGTTACTCAGGGACAAGATAAAAACTCAAACATGCTTTATTTAGGATGATGTGTCAGACCAGAATTCTGGAAGACTTGAATCCTGTCCCAGCTCAGCTGATGGCCCCATCCTGGGCGTGCCCTCCACACACACACCCTCTGTGCCCACTCCTGGCAGCAACCTCACTCTCCTGCTTTTACAGCAATGGACAAAGCTGGGTCCCCAAGCCCCTGCATTGTCACTGACTTTCCCCATGGAGGAGGTCCCATCCATGACCAAACAATATGGCCTCCTCTCAGGGTAATTCCAGGGGCTCCTGAGGACTGAGGACATAGTATAGGAGTGGCTCCTTCTGGCTGAGTGGGTGGGGGAGGTGGCAGAGACCCTGGGGTCAGTATAGGAAATTTAATCCCTGAGAAAAGGCCTCACAGGTTCCCTTTGGGCTCCCTCAACCCTTCAGCCAAGTCCAGCCAGTGGGGGCAGAGACACCTGTCCTATTTAGCTCTCCAGTGCAGCAAAGCCTAAAAATCTGGTGACCACTCTCAGGTGGCTCTGGCTAGGGAGCTGAGAGCCCTCTGTGGCAGAGGGTGATGGACCTGAAATGTTTATACTTTCACAAGGAGTGGAAACTAGAAGGAAGCCAAATGCTTGTGCCCCAAGTCTGTGTCAGGAAACAATAACCGTGGACATTCCTGCAGTCCAGGTGTCCTTGTTGATCAACAAATAGTTAAGGTCTTAAAGCCATTTTACTAACCCAGACCTGGGCTGGGCATTAGGGGTGGGAGGAGTGAAAGAGAGGAGCAGTGTGCTTACGATCCTCAAAGCTCCCTTTAAAGAGTCAGCGTGGCTCGGTTAACAGGACACATGGGCTATCCCTCCTGCCTGCTGGGACAGTCACTGTTTGCCTGCACTAGATGCCCCTCTTGCTGCAGCCAGCAATGCATGCTCAGCTCTGGCTCCAAAAATCATTTATTTGACATTCACTTATCACCAGGAAGCTGTGCTCATGCCTTTAAGAGAGAGAGAGAGAGAAAAAAAAAAGCATGGGTGGAGACATTTATTTGTTACAACAAAAAACAGAAAAAGTGTGAATAATGTTGCCTGTAGGAACCCTAGCTTGTAGGGGCTGAGAGTGGCAGAGCTCTGCCTTCTCATTTTTAATGTGTTTGCAGCTCACCTGGATGTCTGGTTGCAATGCTGGTTCAGGAGGTGATTTTTAATGTGGTCTCCGGTGATCCTATGGCCACCGTTCTGTGGAGCAGCACTGTCTTAACACAGGGTCTTCACAAGTGCTGTTCCTTCCCACAGGAAGTGTGTGCTCTGCGGGGCACAGCATAAGTGCTCCTTAAATCGTAGCAAAGGATATACATAGAGAAAGTCTGTAAGTAGTTATTGGCAATGTCGATAATTAATACCTGAGAGCTAGTTTTATTTTATAAGGCTTGACTTTCAGGGTTGACCTATGGGTGTTGGGACAATTGTTGGTGACATTAGGTCCCTCTCTTTTCCTCAGATCCTTGGACAAAGGGCTCCTCTGGGGTGACTTGGGTCAGAATGAGACCTGTTTCTCTACCTGTGTTTCTCTGCCTACATGTAATGTTGGTGAGGGGGAGAGTAGCACTCTACTTGACACCTAGGGGCAGCATGAAGAACACCTGAGTTTGCAGCTGAGCATCCTGGCAGACAAAAAGAAGTCATGCCACCACATGATTCCCTGTATCCAGTTCACCTGGGTGCTTACTTACAATGCAGATTCCTGGGCCCCACCTTCATTCTGCCTCACCAAGATCCCAGGGGCAGCTAGCTGGGAGTCCTTTTGCATGCTGGATTTTAAGCCTCGCTTTCTGCTCGGGAAGCCAGGGAAGACCTTGGTTGGAGCGGGAATGGCAAGTAGGCATATGCCTGTAGGCAGCCCTTCAATAGAAAGAAATCCTGACACATTTGTATTTTTCCCCATGGCACACACACCTGCTCTCTAAGCACTTGCCAGCCTCTAGCTAAGGACTCACTTATTCTTTCCTGATGGTGGGGTGACAAAAGCTCTTTTCTCTGGGAAATGCCACACACACTGCATCAACAGCCTCTTTCCTGGAGCTTTAAGATGAGGCAAGAGTTGATGGTCCCATCTTAAACATGCCACATACCTTAAAAATATGGAGGCATTTCTAAAAACTGCACCCAAGTAAGCAACAAAGTAAGGAGCATCATGCTGACAAGAAAACCCCAGCTTCTCAGTGGAGTGATTGGTGGACAAATGCTGGGAGGCCTCTCCATGGTGGCTGACCTGCCTAGAAGGGGTGTGTGACCAGCTTGTGAGGAATGCTGTCGGCAAAGAGCCACAGAATATCTAGACCAGGTCTCCTGGCTGCATCAGAGGCTGGGTGCTCTGACCTACATCTAAGGTGTTTTCCACACTCTCAGGAAAGCCATGTCCCCATTTCTTCCCACAAACAAATTTGGGGATTGTGCTGGGATCAAAAAAGTTCCTGTGGATTTCTAGAGTTTTAAGGATCTGAAAATCCTGCAGCTGGCTGGGAGCCAAGGCTGATTACTTTAAATGCAGAAAAGGATGCATCCAAGCCTAGGAATCGGCTAATCTGTCTATAGTGTAATTGGTTCTGGAAGACCTGAAAGACAAATTGAGGCTGGCGGGTGTAAATAGAAGAAAAGGTGGCAGAATGGGAGCCAGATGGATGAGCTCAGACACGAAACACACAAACAAAAGCTGCTTCGGAGAGCAGAGGACCTTATTTGCATCTGGGCCCAGAACCGGACTGGCATGAGGGGCTTCCTCGGTCTGGAAGCATCTACACCCAGTGTTTGGCCACCAGCACAGAGCCTGCCCCCAAATAGCAGGAACCCAAATCAGCTTTCACTCAGTCACACAATCCCTGTGCACATTGCCACAGGTAGGCCCAAACTGCCCTTGTTAGGGGATCGGACAAACAAATCATTAAAAAAAGTCTCACAGTTCCTTAGATAATTTAGGCTCAATGCTGAAACAGGGGTGTGAGCAGAGCAAGCATCAGAGGAAGCTGACGTAGTGGTCTGTATGCAACTGTTCCGAGGCAGAGCATCTTGCATGTGGCGGGCCATCTGAGCGCACCAGTGACAAGGATGCTTGGTTTGGTGTACAGACATCTCCTCGCCTGACGAAGCCTTCGTGCAGCCAGGAGGGAACCAGGAGTTCCAAAGGTCAATTGCTGAACCGAAGGTCATTTGTCAAGGGAAGTCAAACAGGCATGACTTCTATCTTTACCCAACAAATACTCATAATGAAAAAATAAAATTTTCATTTGCTAACAAACACTGAAAACATTTCCCAAGAATATCCCAAAGAGCCTGAGACAGACCATCCACTCAGCCAGTCACATGGAACAGCACAGCAGCGAACAATTACACTGCTCCTTTTGAAGCTGAGACGCGTGACCCACCCAGTTAAGCCTCCTGCAGTCTCCTTCTGATGGCGCCTGCTTTAGGACACGCTCTCCACATTTGTCACCACAGCTTTGTGTTCTGTGTCTGCTTTCTTTTGCAGTTTGCACCCTACACATTTCATGCTTCACATTTCATGCTTCCAAAATGAAAAATCAAACTGCCAGTTTTCATCTCTTCGGGGGAAATTAGTTTCGTTTCTCCCATAACTCATAAGGAAGCTTCAGGCTGTAAACAGACAATTAATTAGCAACACCAGAAGTCCATGAACATCAGTTCCTGAGGTTACTGAGGGAGATTTGGCAACTATGATTTTGGGAAGGGGAGGTAGACACCTTCAGAGGGGGTGTGAGGTACAGGTTATTTAACCATTTTCAGGTGAAGGAAGGATGGCCACGCAATTGCCAGGTGTGGCTCCAGTTCATTCCAGTTGTCACAGGATAATTATTAAGAGCACCCTCTCACTCTAAAGTGTCCCAGTTTGGATGATAAATAATATAATGACTCTAATGAGAGTGAAAATGAAATAAGGAGCAAAAGCTTGCTTTGTGGAAGAAACCAGATAAGAAAAGACTGCATATCACATGATTCTTTTACATGAACTGTTCACAACAGGCAAACACGTAGAGACAGGAAGCAGGTTCATGATTGCCATGGGTGAGGGGGCATGGGGAGAAACAGGAAGTGACTATAAGTGGGTAAGCAATTTCTTCTGGGGGCAAGAAAAATGTCCTAAAGGTGATTGTGGTGATGGTGGCAAGATTCTGTGAATGCACTAAAAACTGTTGAATTGAAATTGTGTGCTATGTGAATTATAGCTCAATAAGCAGCTATATTAAAACAAGTTTAAAAGAGTTCAGCCACAGAAATAGAAAGGAAAAACAAAAAAGCTTGTATTTTCTGCCATTGAGCACTCCAGAAAGAGGCTGATTGTTCTGTTTTGAGGGGTGTGGTGACTCTTGTTGGCCTCTGGAGGGCCCCTTGCACACAGCTCCTGCAAGTTCACAAGCCTTGTTGGAGCGAGGAAAACAGTGTGAGGTTCCCTAGGGTCACTGTTGAAAATCAAGGTATGCTGAATCGCCTTTAAATGGTGGAGAGTGTCAGTGGTGGGGGACCAGCATCCTCAAGGTGGAGACAGGCAGGTGAGCTTAGAAGCAACAATCATTGGCTGGAGGGAAGGTGGCAGAAGGTCCTGAGTGAGACTTACTCCAACTAAGTCATGTCCATTGTCAGTGGGTCCTCATTTAGGGGAGAAGGGAGAGGACGCAGTGTGAGGGTGGGTGTGGGGGTAGGAGTTTGTCCCCCAGAGGAATTAAGCCCGTTTTCCACATTTAGCCCAGAGTGGGGACAGGACCACCCACTCAGGTCAGGAACTCTAGGAAGTGAAAGACAACCATGAAGTGTTTACCTGACAGCAGTACCACTCAGCCCAGGTCCTTTGAAACAGAGATGATGGAACCTAGAGACGCCCCCATTCCCAATCCATCTACCAGCACTGGGGTCCTCATTCAAGGGAAGGGAGTTGAGCTCAAAGTCTGTGAAAAGACTGAACATTTGTTTTGTACATTTTATATTCCCAACCCCAGGGAAGGGTCTCAGCAGGCGCTTTTTGGGTGGATGCATGAATGGGTGGGTGGGTGGACAGCACACACAGGGTCACACGAGCTGAAAAGGCTACCAGTATAGTGCATTGTCCCAGCTGAAGGCCAGGGCACTGGGTCTAGACCACCAACAGAGGGTGCTCTGTGCCTGAAAGAGCAAGGCCCAGGGCCAGAAGGTAGGTGATGCAGGGGTGACAGGGGTCTAGGCTCTTTGCAAACCAAAGGTAGAGATGGGGTGTCCTAACCTAGGAGCTGGGAAAGGCACTGCACCCCAGAGATAACACACTTGGGGAGGGGAGACAGACCTGTTCTCCTGTGTGGGCCTTTCCTCGGCATTAGGAAAGGAAAGCCTAACCCTCAGGGGAGGGGAGGATCGATGTGAACTTTGTTCATCACTCTGTCCCTAAGTGTCCCACACAATGACTGGCACAGGGAAGGCACACAATAAGTGATTCTAGGATGGAATGAATGAATAAATGGATGAATGAATGAGTCTAGGAAAACTGGACCTGAGATGAGCCATATTATTCTTAGGCTACATGTGAATACATATATTCTTTGGCTATATCTCTGGTCTTTGTCTGGTCTGTCTGGTATAAGAGTCACACATAAAGTCCCATAAACCACCCAGTGGTCTTTCCCCTGGGCAGAGGTGAGTGCTGACAATGGTGAACCTAACTAGCTTCACAAGGAGGAAGATTTGCAGGGATCCCCCCCCTCCAAACCATGCGCACAAACACAGGGTAGACAATGCGAAGAAGGAACAGCGTGGAAACACAGAGCACGGCCCTCCACAGAGGCCAGTGTGTTAGACCACAGTACAGTGTCCGTCTGACACTTGGAGACCCAGATGGGGTTGTTGGGCTTAGAGGTGAGTCCAGCAATGGGTGACATGGCGCTGGAAATTTGTGATTGAGCAGCTCATCAGATAGATTGCTTCCAGTTTTTTTAAATCTGTACGTCTACTTTTTCCTTCAAAGCAAGGTCTTGGCTTCACTGTCTTTTTTTTTTTTTTAAATCAGGGTCAGGAAACCTGCCAAGAAAAGGGCAGTCAGAACTGGGTAGAAGGGCCAGCAAAAGGAGCCGCAATGCCACCCCCAAGGAAGGGGAAGGGGAAAGGGATGCTCACAAACCCGCCCCCAACCCTGAGCCCCCGTCCACAGCAGTCTCGTCTCCTGGGAGGAAGGTCTGGAAGGTTTCTTTTCCCTTGTGGGTTTGCTATTCTCTGTAAGCTCAAGCTGTGAATGTACTTGTGAACTCATTATTCTTTGTTTTAGATTCTCTTGAGATGAACTCCGCAGAATTTTAGAATTTTATAACTAAAGGGAAAAAGGATAAGAACATCAAAGTCTGTTTCTTTACTTAGAGTTAGAGGAAGAGGTGGCTGGTGACTTAAATCGCACCCCAACACATAGACAATCTCTCTGTCTCTCTCTGTTTCTGTCTTTCTTGGGTCTCAGTCTCTCTCTATCTCTCTCTTTCTCACACACACACGGAAAGAAAACTGTAGTAAGAGTGAACATGCCCTGTGTTAAACAGCAACAAAGGGACATCACTTTGGCATCTTGTTAATGGCTGCTCAGCTCACGTCAAGAGGGCCAGCTGAGTCCCACGGCTGGAGGCCCCAGTGGAACCCTGTCAGCTTTTTGCCAGTGAGTATAGAGTCCCAAACATGAGGTGCCTTCCTGCCCCTGGAGAACTTGACAATAGTTCTTAGAGTGAAACTAGAAAAATCCACACATAAAAGATGGGAGAAGCCATGTGTGGGAATTGTTGATCAAATGTGACCAAAGAAATTGGAATCATCCAAAACTCAAGGTGACCGATGAGAAAACTGGCCTGTGATGATCAGATAGTGAGCAGGGTCCTGCTGGCGCTGCTCCCAGAAGGGCAGTAGACTCCCTGGGTGACTGTGAGGCCTGAGGCACTGTGGGAAGAGCAGAGGTTGGGAAGCCAAGCTGCCTGTGCACCCTCAGTGGGAGGGAGGTGGTCCTAGATATCCTGAAACTGCCCAGCCAGGTTGTCCCTGGAGTCAGGCTAGGAGAAGGGGGTCCCTCTCAGTACCTGTGCGGGGCGACCTTTCTAAAGATGGACTACTGCCAGCATTGGATTGTCTGCCCTGGGGCTCTGCCTGCAGAGGGTGGATGCACTGCGCTGGTGGTGGCTTCCCTCTCTCTGTTACATTTCTCATTGTTAACCTCTTACTCTGGGAGTGGAGACAGGTCGAGTGTAACTAGTAAGAGAGAACCCAAGACAAGGAGCTGTGGTCCCTTCTCTCAGTTTCCTAGGGAAGCCTTCACTAATTATCACTAAGTTGGTGGCCTAAACAGCAATCATGTATTCTCTCAGAGTTCTGGGGCCCCAAGTCCAAAACCAAGCTGTCATCAGGGCCACATTCCCTTTGAGGGTTCTAGAGGAGAATCCTTGGTTTCCTCTTCCAGCTTCTGTTGGCTCCGATGTTCCCTGGCTTATAGCCACATCTCTCTAGTCTCTGTCTCCTTCTCCATATGTCCCCTTCTCCTGCATGTTTCAGTCTCAAACCTCCACCTGATTCTCTCATTAGGAACCTGTTGGTGGATTTAGAACCACTCTGAATCTGAGATGCTTTCATCTCATGAGCCTAAGCTTAGTTACATCTGCAAAGACATTTTTCCTACGTCACATTCACAGGTTTTGGGGGTTAGGACTTGGACATATCTTTTGGGGAGTCACAGTTGAACCCACCACACTGGTGCACATCAGGTCCCTGAGCCTACCATGTGATGCCAGCTTCTGGGGGGTGCAGACTTTCTCAGGGAGAGCCAACCTATGGGACCTCCTGGGGCAAACTGCTTCCACCAAGGAATCCCTTACTGTCTAAACTTGCTCTTATATTAAAGCCATTCCCCTGAGCAATTCAGTTTTGTCATTTCATCTGAAAATCACCTGTGAGGGTCTAACTAACCCTGAGCCTCCTCTCAGTCTTGAGGACCACATCGCCGAACACACAGGACCTACTTGAACAAAGAGTGTGGGGAACTTCTCCCTCTATAGTCACCACCTCAACAACTACCTAGAAAGAAGGTTCTAGAGAAGATTGTAGAGTCAAAAGAGACCAGTCTGAACTCATTCATAAAAGCCATGATTTTATCATCTTTTTCTCAAGGGGAACATAAAGCGAGTGGCCTTGTCAACTGAGAGTCCTCCTCAGATTCAGTCGAGGAAGCTGATGCCCGTACAAAGAAGAGCTGAGAGGCGACGGCAGTGACCATTGCACTTCAGAAGGCTGTTCGTCCCCGTGGCAGAACAGAGCCTGTGGACACTGTGGACATCACTGTGATCCATAAAGTGATCTCACTACTTCATATTTTGGAAAGGTATAGATCCATAGGCTAGGCTTTTGTCCTACATGAATAAACAAGGCAAATACAGATGCTCTGTGGGTGTGTAAATATCCATGATTTACATGTTGGGTTACTGATGAAAAGGCAGCTATTGTGTCTGATGTGTAGTGTATGTCCAGGAGCAGGACTCTGTTAGAATTTGTAAAATTAAGCAGATTCCTAAGAGGGAGTCAAAATTTCATCATGGTGAGATATTTAATGGAGCTGTCATATCAACACAAATTAATAATCTTGATTAGTGAGTGGTCTTTGGGATGTTGGTCATTAATATTCTTATAGTTGAAACAGAATGATAATTTTTTATGTTGTTAGTTATGGTTAAATTCCATGTGATGATAATAGTGTTTATACTGTATTTAAGTATTGTTTTTGTGATTAGTTTTGTAGGTTTTTCTTCAAAACTTTCACTTATTTATGGTAGGCTAGGGTTGATTGTAAGTGGTGGAACTGGATGTGGTATTGCAATGAATTTTGGCAAATCTTTTTTAGATGTAATAGTTTCTGAAACTTATTTGGGGAGAATGCTCATGAATTTTGTTTACATGACAGCTATGGCTGCTGAAGGACATACCCTGAGGTCAGAGTTTCTATTATCACTGTCTTAAGGATGTTTCCTTTGGGACTGTTGATGGAAGTGATGGTAGTTTTATATATTTTGAAAAACAATGGTATGGAAATTGCATTTAAGTTTAATGGATAGAGTGCTGAGTAATTAGTGGTCTAGAAATTCTGGGGATTTTTTGTGAGGAGGCTATAAGCATCCCTGCATTATATAAGTATGGGACTTGACTGGTTTATTATTCTTTTATGGTTATACCAAAACTAACTGGAGGCCAATTGTTCTATTTAATACTAGAAAAATAAGGAAATCTTCAATAGATGGAGACATATAAGAATGGCCCAACTACATCTACAATATGTCGGTATAGGTGCTAAACAATGGTGCAATACAAAATGGGAGTATGGTAATGGAGAAAGCAGACAATGAGAAAAGCGGGGCTGATCATTCCATGCAACACGTGGAAGCCTGTGGCTATGGAAAACGTTGAGCCATCAACTCCATCTGAAGTTGTAAATGATGTTTCATAATATTCTGAGGCTTGCAGTAATGTAAAATAAATTCCTAGAGAGAGTGTAATGCATAGGACTTAAAGTACTGGTTTGTGATTTCTTTTTATCACTGTGGTGAGTTCAGGTGCTGAAGACTCTGTAAGCTAACAGAACTGCAGTATTAGAAGGGGCACTTCCAGAGGACTGAGAGGGTGAATGCCTGAGGGTGGTAAACAGCTACCTAATTTGGATGTTAAGGCTAGGCTTGAATGGCAAAGAACTCAGAGGAAACCAGAATAAAAGGAAGCTTAAATAATAAATAGGAATATTCCTTATCAGAGTCCTTGTTGGACAGTTGGTGTGTGGTAGCCCCAAAATGTGGTTTCTCCAATGATGTCCATCAACACTGGTGTGTGGTCAGTGTTGAGACTGCTCTTGGGTAATAATAAGGCTTATTATTTAACTCAGCAATAGGATTGTTGAGTTAAAGTGGGATCATAGGACCAATTGGGTGAGAGGGCTACTACATGGGCAGGTCCCAGCCTTCGGGCAGCTGCCAGGCCTAGGGAGCAGCCCTGAAGGAACAGCTCCAAGAGTGCCTGGGAAGCCTGGAACAGACATGGGAAGGGCACCACCACTTAGAGGTTCAGCCCTTAGGCTCCAAAATCAGCTGGGTTGGAATCTTGGATCCCCCTCTGACCAAGTGCATGATTGTGGGCAAGTTTCTTAGCCTCTCTAAGCTTCATCTGAAAACAGGGTGGTTATGAAGTCTGTAAAATTTCCAGGTAAACTGCTTAACATTTTACTCCTTAGTGGGCTATTCAGTGTGTGTGCTCAGTAAATGCTGGTTTTGGGTCTTGTTCAGAAAAAGGAAAGTCACTGATCATACCCCTTTATGTGACCCCTCAAAGCTCAGGACTAATGGGCTGGAAACAGAACTGTGAAACAGTCACCTCCGCCCCATTAATTCCTCCCCTTTCTAGCTTACTTGTTGCAAATATTTTTTCTTCAGTCACTCAGAGACACAGATTTTCTCTTGATTATTGAATGTATGCAAAATGCAAGGTTCTAACTGTAAGGAGTCAGGGAAAGGAAATTATTAGAAAATGCTCTGCCTTGTTTCCTAACAATAGATCTGGATAACTGGAAGAATTTCTGACTATTCCTTCTCAGTCTGCAGCTCTCTTATTGTGTCCTCTGAACAGGAGCTAATTTTATTCAAACAAAACCGCCCAGTGTGGCGTGTGGAACTTCTGATGACCTGCCTCTCCTCCCCCCACACAGTCCTGTGGGGACTGACCTACCCTGCTTCTGCAGCTGCCCCCTCTTCTCCAAGGACAGCAAGGGTGTGCTGTGTCCTGTAAAGCAGTGTACACTGTAAAGTTCCCGGGGCACAGAGAATAAAGGGACTTGGAAGGAGGCAGCAAGTAGGAGAGATTTTTTTTATCCTCACCTGAGGACATGCTTATTGATTTTAGAGAGAGGGCAGAAGAGAGGTAGGGAGAGAATCCTCAATGTGAGAGAGAAACATCTATCGTTGCCTCTGTACTGGGTTGACCAGGGACTGAACCCGCACCCTAGGTATGTACTCTGACTGGGAATCAAACCTAGATCTTTCAGTTTACGGGATGCTTCTCTAACCAGCCCTGCCAGCCAGGACAGAATGCGGGAGGGATTTCATGGGTGTGGTGCGCATTGCTTGGAGGAAGAACAGAACACCGTTCCAAGTGAGGCACCAGCAGAAACAGAGGCTCTGAGGGCAGAATGACAGTGTGAGTTTCGTAAAGCATAGTGGGTTCATATTGGAGTTCAGCAAATGAGACTTAGCAACATCAAGTGTGTCTGAAGGCCTGGATGGGAAAGATGGAGAGGAATGCACCTGGGAGGATCTGGGTGGAGCCGGGGAGGCGGGGAGAGAGCAGAGGTGTGGAGACTCTGGGGTCCGTGCTGCGTGCTGGAGCCAGTCTGGGAGCAGGGAAATGAGTCAGCAGAGGCCCCTGGGCCAGTGGGCAGAATGCACCTCTGAAGTGAGAGCCCTGGCTTTCACTGACAGGGATGCCTTATCCAAGAACTGTTTGCGTAGGGAGCCATGGGCAACTGCATTTGAAAGGCTGTTCCCTGGCTCAGTTGACAGGCATCAGTCTGTCTACCAGGAGCAAAGATGCCTGCAGTTCAGCCACAGGCTTTTTGGTGGTTTTGTGAGATTAGGCTGAACTTCTGACTACCTCACCTGTCTCCTAAGGAAACTGAGAGGATTACCTGGCTCACCTTTCCTAAGCTCTCTGTAGACCCTCTACAGAATGTACCAAAGATCACTGTAATAGTGATGCTGTGTTTTGAATTTGCATGGCCATTTTCTCTTAAAAACCTTAGGTAGTCTTTTTGATGATGGAGTAGATTGTCTTACAGTATAGTTTAACTTTCATTTCCTTGTCTCCAAAGACTCTGCACTTGGGGTCTTAATCGGGATCACTTACTCATTTACCATGTTGTTAGTCTTTTTATTATTGAGTTACAGGAGTTCTTGATAAGTTCTAAGTATAAATCCTTTGTCAGATATATATGGCAAATTTTCCCTCCATCTATAGCTTACTTCTTAATTTTTCAGTAGTGTTTTTGATAAGCAGAAGAATTTTATAACCAGTTTTATCAATTGGTTAGTGTTCTGTGTCTCATCTAAGTAATTTTGGCTATTTTAAGCTTGCAAAGGTATTCTCCTATGCATACTTCTAGAACATTTATAGTTTTGGCTTTTCCATTTAGGTGTATAACCCATAACTAATTTGAGGGTATGAAGTAACATCGGAATTTATTTTGTCCATGTGGACATCTAGCTGTTTACCATCACTGGTTGAAAAGACTTTCCTTTCCTCCACTGAACCGCTTGGACAGTTGTAGTGAATACAAATTGACTATATAATCATACATCTGTTTCTAGGCTATGTTTCATTGTATCTATGTATAAATATATCCTGCTGCCAATACCATGTTCTCTTAATTAATGTACCTTTATATTAACCCTTGAAATCTTGTTCAGAATTGGTGTTACTTTATGGCTAATTTATAGTAACTTGAATCTTGTTCAAAATTGTTTGGCTATTTTAGGTCCTTTGCATTTCTTCACACATTTCAGAGTAAGCTTACAAATTTCTATAATAAAATCCTCCTTGGATTTGAATGGGATTGCAATAAATCTGTGGATTAATGTGGGGAGAATTGAAGTCATAACAATATTGCCTTTCAATCTATGGACATGGTATATGTTTCTTTTTTTTTTCTAAAAAAATATTTATTTATTTTTAGTGAGACGGGAAGGAAGAAAGAGAGGGAAACATCAGTGTGCGGTTGCCTCTCACATGCCCCCCACTGGGGACCTGACCTGCAACCCAGGCATGTGCTCTAGACTGGGAATCAAACCTGAGACCCTTTGGTTCACAGGCCTGCACTCAATCCACTGAGCCACACCAGCCAGGGCTATGTTTCTATTTATTTATCTCAGAGATATATGTAGTTTTCAGTGTAGAGGTCTTGAACATGTTTGTTAAATTCACATCTAAATATTTTATATTTTTGATATAGTAGTAATGTGGTCTTATTAAATTTCATTTCTAACTGTTTATTGTTTATATATATATGTATATATATATACTAATTTATACATCTAATTTTTATATATTAACATTGTGTCTTACAGCTTTACTAAATTTACTTATTATTAGCAACTTTTTCTGGTGGGAGGGTAAGATTCCTTGGGATTTTCTATGCATGCAATCATGTCAACTGTGAATAAAGAGATTTTTACTTCTTTCTTAACACTTTTACTTTTATTGTACTGTCTAAGCTCTTCAGCACTAGTTCGAAAGATGTGGTGAGAGTAGAAATCCTTGCCCTATCCCCTGTTTTAAGGGAATCACTCAATTTTGCATCATTAATATGGTATCAGCTATAAATTTTTCAGAGATGTCTTTTATTAGATTGTCATGGGCTGAAGAGTGTTCTTTCACTTCCATTCATATGCTGAAAGCCTACCCTCTAGAACCTCAGAATGTGACTGTATTTGGAGACTGGGTCTTTAAAGAGGTGATTCAGCTAAAATTAGGTTTTTAGAGTGGGCCAGTGTTCTTACTAGAAGCAGAAATAAGGACGCAGGCATAGAGTGAAGACCACATGAAGACACAGAGAAAAGACAACCAACCATCTATGAGCTAAAGAGAGAGGCCTTGCAGGAAACCAGCCCTGCTGACACTTTGTCTTGGACTTCTGGTGCTCCAGAATCATGAGAAAATAATCTCTGTCATTTAAGCTGCCTGACTGTGTTGCTATGCCATGGTAGTCCTAGCAAAATAATACATAGATGAGGAGTGCTTCTTATTACTAGTTTGCTGAGAGTGTACTTTTTAAAATTATGAACAGGTGTTGATTTTTGTCAATGTTATTTTTGCTTCTACTGAAATGATATTTCTATTTATTTTGTCAATAAAGTGAATTATATTAATTAATTATTAAAATAATAACCCAAACTTGCATTCCTGGAATAAACCCCAACTGGTCCTGATGAGTTGTCCTTTTACATGTTGCTGAGTTTGACTTGCTAATATTTTATCAAGGATTTCGTGTTTCTGTTTACAAGGAATACTGGTCTGTAATTATTTGTTTATTTATTTATGGTGATATTGTTACTTGGTTTTGATATCAGGGTGTATCATTCAAGGTTGAATCAGAGAAACAGAACCAATAGGAGATGCATGAAGAGATTTAGGGCAGGAAAATGCAATTGTGGGGGCAGACGAGGCAAGTGTGAAGCCCACGAAACCGTCAGGAAGGGATTTAATGCCACTGAATTAGACTATTAAAATGGTAAGTTTGGGTTATATGTATTTTACCACAGTAAAAGTAGCAGATGCCAGCAAGGGCACTTCAGTCTTTACTTTTAAGGATGGAGGAGACAAGGCGCAGATGCTCGGGACCTTGTTCACAGTTGGTCCAGGAAGGGGCAGAACTAGAATTCGCAGACACCGAGGGAGTTCGATTCAGTACATTCTCTCCTTCCAAGATACGTGCTGTGGCCTTGTCATAATAGCCTTAAGTTGTGGAAACAAGTTAAATGCCTAAAATGGCTCAGGTGTAGAGAACCCATTTAATATGATGTTATAAAGCCATTAAATTTATGTTGCTCAAGAATTTTTTATACATCAAATAGAAATTGGTATATACAAAACTGAACTTACATTATGACCACAGTTTTATATTTTAAAATTGTCCATATGTTTAATTAAAGTATGTTTAAGCAAAAATAAATAAGTGTTTATATTCAAATTATAATGAGGTTATTTTGGAATTATAAGATGAAGTGATTTTTTCATAATTTTCCTAGTGTTTCTGTATTGGTTATCTAATTGCTGCATAATAAATTATCCCCAAACTTATAACTTAAAAATTACACAATGAATATTTATTTTCTCTCACAGTTTCTGTGGAGTCAGAATCCAGGAGCAGCTTGACTAGGCAGTTGTGGCTTGTGATGTCTCGTTAAGATCAGTCATTTGTCAGCATTGGCTGCGGTCACTTGAAGGCGTAACTGGGTTTGGAGGAGCTGCCTTCAATGTGTTTTGCTCATGTGGTTGACAAGTGGGTTCCTCTCCACAAAAATCCTTCAGTGACTTAATAACATGCAGCTGACTTCTCCTAGAGGACCTGCTACCCACAGGACCAAGTACCTGTAATGTCTTTTACGACCTAGCCTCAGATGTCACACATTGTCACTTCCACAGTACTACAGGAGACACAGACGAATCCTGATCCATGGGAGGGAACTACACAAGGGATGGATTCCAGGAGGCAAGCATCACCTTGGAGGCTGGCTACTGTGGTTT
>PVIA01008829.1:0-67878 GCA_004024845.1 Tonatia bakeri | reverse complement strand
CGAAGGAGCATGCTTCAGTCTTGCAGAAGGAGGCTTGAACATAGAACTTTCTGAACCCAAAGCCCATTGTCCTAGTTGATGCCCTTGATTGGATGTGAAGGTATCTACCATACCTGACTTTTCTGACTGTTGTCATTAGTATCTTATTGACACTAAAAATGTGTCCATTGTGTTCAGTGTAGGAGTCTTGAAAGAGGGTATGTCTGGGGGGGTCTCTGTAGTTTGCCTTCTGGATTCTCTAAGCTTCTGGTTATTACACTCTTTTTCTCTCTTTCCTACTTTCCTCCTGGGGAGTGGCACATATCAGGTGCAGGCACTTGAAAAAGTTTATCTCTTTTGTCACTTGATTTATCAGTCAAACTTTCAGTAACCAATTTCCAATCTCATAAAATACATCCATATTGAATATTACATTTTCATATGTTTTCATGCCTCATTTGCCACTGAAGTCAAGAACAGGTTCTCATTTTTTCATGGCAAGGGGCCCAGATTGGTCCACATAAGTGTTTTATTAAATGTCCTCTCTCCCACTCCCACCCTTCCAATACAGACCTATTACCAAACAGAAAGTGGGATCTGGCTGCCCACCATCACTCAGGCAAATTCCTGGAGGCAAAGGTTTGGTGAGAAAAGGAAAGGTGACTTTTGTTCAAAAGTTGCACAATCTGAGAGGATGGCAGTTACCTGCTTCTGAGCCCATCCCTTCCAGGGCACCCAAAGGAAAACCCTACCACCCTCCTGCCAGAGCAGTTCAAGGCTGCACCCAGAGTTTTTTCTCCCATTCAAAATGTCATCCTTTAGGAATTACAGGTGGCCACTGCATGATCATCCAAGCAACTCATTTTTTTTCCCCACCACTGTCAAGCCTCAGGCTCCCTTCTTTTTAGTGCTGCCATGGACCACGTGGCTTCAAGGACTAGCCAATCTTGTGTATTCTCCAGCCAGCACATCCACACAAAGGGCCCCAGAGGAAGAGGGCACATATCTCCCTTATCTCCATTTAAATCTCCTGACCCAAACTTCCATATGCTCTGGAAGGGTCCAGCTTCCCCCAACCAATCCCGTCCTTTTCCCAGGCTAGACTAACAGGTCAGCACCTTCTCTGCTGCCATGTTGTCCTGTGATACACAGAGGACTTGTGGCAGCATCCTCTGGTTTCATCCTCAGTCAGGGACTGGAAGTGGGTAGAAGGCTTTTCCCTGTCAATCATTCTTACTAACTTTGCAAACAGATGCTTAGCATAATGACTTCCTTGGTTACACTAACTTGGATACTTGGGCAATGTGATGTTTCTCTTATCTGGAGGTGGGTGGGGGGCTTCCCTCCCTCAGCCCCACCTCTCTGCCCCAGCTGACCAACCCACCATTATCAGACCCACATTCCTCAGTGTCTCACTTGAGCAGCCACAATGATAGCCCATTAGGCATGGACTATCACAAGCCCAGGACAGGAAGGCCACATGCATAATCCCCAGGGAAGAGTTATTTACATAGCATTGTAACATTTGGGGAAGGGCCAGGGCTCTGTCAGACATCTCCAGGTTCCACAGCAGAAAGTGGCCAAACCAGTGGCAGAACCTCAGGGAGAGGCTGTGCGTGGCATACATTCATTCCAACCATTCCAGCTCTCATGCTTTCAAATGATACTTACTGAGCACCTAAGTGTCAGTTACTGAGTGAGGCCCTGTGTATTTTAGGATGACAAACTATTGCCTCACCCTCAAAGAGAAAGTTATATATGCCCTTTAGGGCACTACAGTGCTACAGGTATCAAAGAAAGCAGGTCATAGAAACTGTGAGCGTGGAGAGAAAAGTGTGCAGTTTTCCCTAGGAGGGCACAGGGAGGCGACGGGGCAGCAAGGAAGTCTTTATAGAAGGGATGATCCTTGAGCTCAGTGTTTAAATGAGAGTAAGTGTGCAGAAGGTTGAAGGAGGACAAGGACACCCTGGAGTGTGTCTTGGAAGGGTGAAGCAGCCTATTCTGGAGCTGGGAACTATTCAGTATGGCCGGGGTTGTAGGATTTAGAGCAGAGCATGGTGCGACTCAGTGTGGACAGGAGGTGAGTGGATATTACAGAGTGCCTTTGAAGCCATGAGGATAAAGATTTGGGCCACATCCTGTAGACAGACAGTGGGAGTGCACCGAAGGCTTTTAAGCAAGGTAATGCCATGATCAAATGTATAATTGGGGATGGCATGGAGAGGACAAGACCAGGGACTGGCTCTGTAGTCCAGGTAAGAAATGATGAAGGCTGGACCCCAGGTGGAGATGGAGTACACAGCTTCAGGGAATCATTTAAGAAGTGGACTTGACACTGATTACTGATCCAGGATGGTGGGCATTTAGGTTGGGTTCCCGCAAGGTAGATCCTGAAAACAGGATTTATGTTGTAAGGACTTTATTAGGGGGTGATCACAAGAAGCACCAACTTTTACAAGGAAGGAAAGGAAGATGATTCAGGGTGCTTGAAGAGTAGGTTGCTGCTTAGAAACATGCCACTCAATTCTGCTGGGGACTTGTGAAGAACATGCCTCTGAGGTGTCCCACCCAAAGGGCAAGGAAGCTGGGATACTCATCACCCAGTTCCCGCTCTCATTAGCTCAGAGTCGTGTCCATGTTTAAGTCCCCAGCACTGTGGTTTGCAGGAGAAAGCCCTCAGAGCTTCAAAGGTGCTTACGGTATGGGGGTGGTGCTGGCCAAGGTCATATAGACAGGGCACAACTGGCATCTGCATGGTTGGTAAGGCAGAGGGGGAGTTGTGGATTATTCCCAGGACAACTGGTTGAGTAGTGACGCTATTCAGAAAGATAATTTGGGAGGAGTAGCCATTTGGGGACAGAAATGGGGACGGCTAATTCAGTTTGTACATGTTGAGTTTGTGGTGCCTGAACAGCGGCCACATGGAGACATCTAGTAAGCTGTTGACTGATGGAATCTGCAATTCCAGAGAAGGATGTGGGTTCAAGATGCAGCTTTGGGCTTCATTTGGGTAGAGATTCAGCCAAAGCAAGACTCAGATTAAGTCACTTAATAGTCACATAAGGGGTAAGAAGAATAGATGATGGAGGAAAGAGCTGGGAAACACAAGAATTCATGGGGCAAGCTGTGCAAGGAAGCGCACAAGTCAACTGAGGAGCAACCAGAGAGGTGGAAGGACAAACAGAAGCAAATGAGACCACAGAAACCCAGGGAGGTGATTTAGAGGAAGGAAGTGGTTAGAAATGGCAGATGCTGCTGAGAAAAGGGTCCAGCAGGGTGAGGAAGGAAAAGTGTCCTTTGGGTCAGTTTGGGGCAGGGGACCATTTTCAGGTGAGTGGTAGGAACAGAAACCAGAAAGCAGAGACAGCTATAAGAGGTTTATGAGAAGGAAGTACCAAGGTCAAAGTGACATTTTAAGAGATTATTCTAGAACTGGTCTGCAAGAAAGCAGAAAGGAGAGGCAGTGAGGAAGTTGCTGCAGCATCCTGGGTCCTGGGCTAGCATGTAGCTGTGGGCTTGCTTAGAAAAGAAGAGACAGATGGGTGGCAGCATGCAAGCCTAGATAGTGCTCAAAGTCACTAGGCTAAGGGGGCACATTTGCCTTGGCTGTCAGGGACTGCCATGCCTGTTGCACTCTGCCAGGAGTCTGCAGACTCTGTCTTACCATGAGTGTATATGCATGCACATGTGTGGCTAAATGCTGTGTTGTCATTAACACACACGATCTTTGCCTTTTTCCTACTGAGAGGGCAATGTTGGGCATGCTCCTAGTATCTCTGAGGCTTTTCCTCGTTGTGGAGGAGTGATAATGCCTACCTCACCCACCTCCTACATTGTGTGTTCAAACAGCTGATCACTTCAAAGCACTGTGTAGGTTGTGATAACCTGTGTGGATTTTCTAGCTATGGTCAGAACTGACAAGGCCTGTGTCTTTGGGGAGCCCAGACAGTGCTCCCCCAAAACTAGCCCTGATGCCTCTTGCCCTGCTTCTCTGTTCAGTGGACTTTGAGACTCCCAGTCTCACCCTTGTGGAAACGCCAATGCGTGCTGACCTTGGTGGTCAGGTCTGCTAGATGGCAGCTTGCGCAAAAAAAGTGACCTGTCAGCAAGAACCTTTTTTTCTGTTCTCTTCAATTTAGGGGTGATCTGCAATCCATTGACAGGGAGATTATTGAATCTAATTTGCTAAAATACAATTGCAAATTGATTCTGTAGCCATCAATGCCTATGACAAATTCCAAGTGAAGTTATGATAGCACCCTTGAGGGGTAAGGACATCTTAATTATATACCCTATTTAGTTTGGCTAAATTCTGGGGGCCTGGGGCATAGGTCGAGCTCCTAAGTGCTCCCCCACCCCTCATTCCCCCTATCAGAGATGTAATGTTCCCTTGCCTAACCTCTCCACCTCAGGGACCTGGGTGCCAGCCAGGTGGGGCTAAAATTGAAGACAACTTTAAGCTTGCATCTCTTGAAGATGTTTTCCTCCTTTCTAACAAATCCTTTGTCCCTCTCCGCTTCTTCCTTCTCCCCTTCTTCGTGTCTTTACTGACCCGCCTCTTCTACCTTTCTCTTCTACCACCTTTTATTCTTCTGTGTGCAGCCTTCGCATCCCTTCTTTTTTCTGTTCTGTCCACTAACCTGCTGTGTGTGTGTGATCTTGGGCACGTCACACTTGCTCTCTCTGAGCCACAGTTATCTCATTTACAAAATGAGGCAGTTAGGCTAACTGGTCTCTATAATCCTTTGGCGCAAATATGATTCTCCCTACTTGTCTCTCTCACTTCTCTCCCACTTGCCTTCTCCTCCCTCTTTTTTTTTCTCCCTCTTACATCTTGGCCTCAACTGCGTTTTCTATGGCCAGCTTGCTTTTGGCCAGGCAGCAGCACCGAAGGCTGGGAGCAAGCATTGCCCCTCTCCACAGTGCAGGTGGAGACCCAGACTACATTTTATGAGCCCTGAGATGGAGTTAGTGAGAAGCTGACTCACGCCCCTCTCCCAGAACAAGGCAAGTAATAGAAGAAAACATGAATGTTAATGATGCATTTAGCATTTGGAAATTAGAAGCGTGATTAATATGTTCTAAATTGTATATTATCATCTTCACAGTGGCATAATGAAGACAAAATATACACTCAGGGGTGAGATTGCTTATTCTTCTGTGAAGCACTCCTAGTTCCTGGCCCCTTAAGCCTTAGAAAACATGCTATTGTGCCCTGGCCGGGTGGCTCAGTTGGAGTGTTGTCCTGTATACCTAAAGGTTGAGGGTTTGATTCCTAGTCAGGGCACATACCTAGGTTGTGCATTTCATTCCCAGTTGGGGTGCATATAGGAGGTATTGATCAATGTTTCTCTCTCTTCCTCCTCCCCCTCTCTCTCTCTGCACACCCCCTGCCCCCTGTCAAATCAATAACTAGATCCTTGGGCAAAGATTAAAAAAAAAAAAGAATGAAAACATAGCTGCTATTTTGGTGGCAGAAGGGGATGGTTGGAAGGACAATTTTCTGGCCTTAGGATCCTGATAGTAAAATCACCTGTCTCAGGGCTGGCCCAGCCAGTGGAGAGCATAGGGCAGAGAGCAAGATAGGACAGGGGACTTTGGGTCAGTAGGGGGCCAGTTAATGGAGGATACTGTCCATTGGGAGCAGCATTCTCAGAAGACAATACAGTATATTCTTTATGGCTCATTGAGCTCATGCTAAGCTTTCAAAGGAGCAACAACATAGGCAACAGTGAAGTGAAGGAAAGACCGTAGAGTAGGAAACCTCTGCAGCTTTTGGAGCTTTTGGAGCTCTAGGGAATGTCTCCTCTTCCCCACTCCCTGCTCTGGGGAGGTCTCCTTTCCTGTATGGGGGATCCTTGCCAAGCCACAGCCTGGCCTGAGCAAAACATGTAGACAGGGAACTCTGAGTGGCTTCTAATTACATATTGATGCTCAGTCAGGACTTTTAGACTAGAACTGGAGTCACAGAATGTCATAGAAAGAAATCTTGGAAAAATATCTAGTCTAAGTCTTGTAGTTTCTGCCTGGAAGTGAGGGGGAAAGACTCTGCTTTGGGCTCATACATCAAAACAGAACCAGGAGAGGGCTGAGGAACTGAAACTGGGGAAAGGTGTGCCCCTTGACTGGGTCACTTCTGCAGCTCTGTGGATCTGGGAAGCTCAGTGGTCTAGGAGGCTAAGAACTCAACCCTATAATTCCAAAGTGTGGAATAGTGAGTAGAACTGGGACAGGTTTAAATCTGAGCTCTGGCGCTTACTGGCTGTGTGAACATAATTTAATCTTCTTCAGTCTTGGTGTCTCCATTTATTAAACAGAAATAATAATATTTAATGTGTAATATAGTTGTAAGGATCACTCATACTCTAAATACTCATACTCAAACACTATTGCAGGTGGCTTCAAGATAGAGGCGGAGCATGTGGATCTTGAATACCTCCACTCCCAGGACCAAATTGGAAATACAAATAAATTGGGGGACAACCACCCTGAAAAACAATGAAAGACTAGCCAAAGAGGAATCTTATAGTCAAGGAGTTGCAGAAGAAGCCATGTTGAGACTGGTAGGAAGGGCAGAGACATGAAAGGGCCTGGCCCTGCTCTGACAGGAGACAGCTCAGGTGCTGGAGGGATATCTCAGCTGTGGGAAGTTCCCACTGAGAGGTGCAGAGCCTGAGCCCCAGGCCAAGCTCCTCAGCCCAGGGCACTGAAGCTGGGAGTAAGCATCTGTGCTTCTGTCCACCAAGGAGAAGTAGAGTCTGTTGTAGAAACTGGCACCCTCTTAAAAGGCTGACGTGCAAAATTTCATTCACAGCTACTTAACCTGGGTTCCAAGAGAGGGAGGGTGATGTGTACTGGAGTAGCCTGAAAAGAGTCTGGGGTTTATGGCTCTGGGGAGAGAAAAGGGGGGCAGCCACCAGGATCCCACAGTAGCCATTTTTCCTGGACAGAGCAATTCTCTCTGAGAGGCATCAGCCTGAAGGAAAGCAATTACCCCACCCTCTGGAATCTCTTTCACCCCATCTGGCATATCTTAAGCCTGGCTAAGGAGTCAGTGGCATAGGTGGGGATGTAAATATCTGGGCAGATTCTGGGTGTCAGTGACAGACTTTGGGGTAGGGCCATTCCCCCTACTTTTCTGTGAAACTGACTGGTGTTTTCCCCTCAAGAGATCCATGAGAAACACTCTCCTGGCCTCTGGGAGACCCAACCTCTGGGCTCCAGAGCCTGCACATGCATAACTACTAGAGGCTTTGCCCTGCTGAGGTCAGGGAAAAATCTGGGATATATTCAGTCCTGTGGGTCTGGGGCAGATGATCACATCCACCACCTTCACCACCACCACTTAAGTCTGAATGACACCTCCCTCTCACAGGAGATCCACTAACCCCATCTGCCTGATTCAGTCAGAGGCCCTTTCAGTAAGTGAACCTAGCAGGCAGCTTGTGGGCAAAGGCAGGTTGAGGTGGATCCCAAGACGCCTTAGGACATTTGCAGGCCCACCATCAGACCTGGTGCTGGTAAAAGCCAGCCTTGGAGCACAGCTGGCTTCTTCCTGGCTTCTTCAGCCAGGCCCAGCAGAGGCAGCCATGAACTGTGGATTGCTTGTAGCTTCAAGCTGCTGAAGGCCAGTCACAGACAGCAACTGTCATTGACCTGTGCCAGAGTTCCTCCCAAGGGGCCAAAAACCAGCTTATCAAGAGGCCAATTTCAGATAACATCGGAGCAGAATCAAACTTCACAAACAGCTTATCCGAAGGGAGATCACAGGAGGTGCTAAACTGTGGAAGCAAATTCCACTTTTTTCTTTTTAAATTTGTTTGCTTTTTTCTTTCTTTACTTTCTCCTTTTCCTTCTTTCTTTTCTTTGTCTCTTTTCTATCTTCATTTCTTACTAATTTTTCTCTTTTACTCCTTTTTTATTTTTTAAAATTTTAATTTAAAATGTTTTATTTTATATTTAATTACTTATTTTTAATTTGAAAAGTTTTTCATTTTGTTTTTAGTTTGCTTTTTTATTTTTGTATTTTTATTTATATTTTTTATTTTTGTTCAGCACCTGCACAGCAGCTTGCATGCCATGGTCGGGTTTTAGCCTTATAGTAAGCCAGCCTGAGGGTCAATTTCATTCATGAACAGGACAACAGCAATCAAGACTCAGTTACAACAGAAGAGCCTATATAAGCCATACAAAGACATTCCTAGAGCATCTAGTTCAAGTGATCAAAGAGATTGAACCACTGAATTCCACAGGACACCTACTACATAAGGCCACCAAACAAAGACTGGGAGTCATAACAGATCTATTTCACACATACAAACAAATGCAAAAATATAGCCAAAATGAGGAGACAAAGAAATAGGACCCAAATGAAAGAACAGGAAGAATCTTCAGAAAAAGAATTTAATGAAAGAGAAACAAGCAATCCATCAGATATAGAGTTCAAAGTATTGGTTATAAGGATGCTCAAGGAACTTAGTGAGAACTACAAAACATGAAAAAGGACATAGAAACCATGAAAAAGTACCAGTACACCATATCTGACATCAAGAATACAGCAGAAGGAATAAAAAGTAAGTTGGGTGAAGCAGAGGATCGAACCAGTGAATTGGAAGGCAAGGTGGGAAAAAAAAAACACCCAATCAGAGCAGCAAAAAGAAAAAGAATGAAAAACAATGAAGATAGTTTAAAGGAACTTTGTGACAACTTGAAATATAACAACATCCACATCATAGGGGATACCAGACGAAGAGAGAGAGAGCAAGGGATCAAGAACCCATTTGAAGATATACTGATCAAAAACTTTCCTAACCTGCTGAAGGGAAATGACATACAATTTCATGGAGCTTAGAAAGTCCCAAGCAGATGAACCCAAAGAGGCTCACACCAAGACACATCATAATAAAATTTTCAAAGTTTAAAGACAAAGAGAGAATCTTAAAAGCAGCAAGAGAAAGCAGATAATACCTACAGAGAAGTTCCCATAATGCTGTCAGCTGATCTTTGAACATAAACATATCAGGACACAACAAAAATGTATTGAAAAATTCAAAATGTTGAAAAGCAAGGACCTACAACCAAAACTACTTTACACAGCAAGGCTGTCATTTAAAATAGAAGGGGAAATAAAGTTCTTCCCAGACAAGAAAAAGCTAAAGGAGTTTGTTACCATCAAATCTGTATTACAGGAATGTTAAAGGACCTGCTTTAAGAAATGTAAGAATAAGAGGGGGAAAAGGAACAGAGTTAAAAGAATAAAATGTCAATAAACATGTACCTGTCAATAATCATTTTAAATGTAAATGCTTAAATGCCCCAATCAAAAGACATAGGGTAGTTGGATGGATAACAAAGCAACACTGACACATATACTCTCTATGGGAGACTCACCTTAGAATGAAAGACACATAAACTAAAAGTACAAAAAAAATGGAAAAAGATATTTTATGCAAATAGAAAGAAAAAAAGGCTGGAGTAGTAATACTTTTATCTGACAAAATAGACTTTAAAGCAAAGGCTAAGAGAAAAAGACAGATAGTACATAAAGATAAAAGGAGCAATCCAACAAGAGGACATAACTCTGATAGACATTTATACATCCAACATAGGAGTTCCTAAATATGTAAAGTAAATCTTAATGGACATAAAGGGAGAGATCAACAGTAATATAGTCATAGTAGGGAATTTTTAAAAGACTTTTTAAAAAAGATTTTATTTATTTATTTTCAGAGAGAGGGAAAGGGAGGGAGAAGGAGTAGGAGAGAAACATCGATGTGAGAGAAATATTGATTAGTTGCCTCTCACATGCCCCCACCTGGGTACCTAGCCTGCAACCTAGGCATGTGCCCTGACTGGGATTCAAACCACTGACCTTTTGGTTTGCAGACCAGTGCTCAACCCACTAAGCCACACCAGCCAGGACAGTAGGGGATTTTTATCACCCCATTGACATCATTGGGTAGATCATCCAGACAGAAAATCAACAAGGAAACAGTAGCCTCGATGATGCACTAGATCAGCAGAATTTAATTGCTATCTTTAGAGCACTGCATCCCAAAGTAGGAGAATATACATTCTTTTCAAGTGCATATGGAATGTTTTCTAGGATAGACCACATGTTAGGACACAAAACAAGTCTTGGTAAATTTAAGAAGATTGAAATTATATCAAGCATTTTCTCTGACCATAATGGTATGAAACTAGAAACCAAACACAGGAAAAAAGACTGAAAACCACACAAAGTCATGATTAATAAAGAATATGTTACTAAACAATGAATGGGCCCTGGCTGGCATAGCTCAGTGGATTGAGCACGGGCTGCAAACCAGGCATCGCAGGTTCGATTCCCAGTCAGGGCACATGCCTAGGTTGCAGGCCATGTCCCCCAGCAACTGCACATTGATGTTTCTGTCTCTCTCTCCCTCTCCCTTCCCTCTCTAAAAATAAATAAATAAAATCTTTAAAAAAAAATCCTTTCCCTTAAAAAAACAAAAACAAAAAACAATGAATGGGTTAACAATGAGATCAAGGAAGAAATCAAAGTAACCTTGAAACAAATGAAAATGAGAACACAACAACCCCAAATCTGTGGGATATAGTAAAAGCAATCCTAAGAGGGAAATTCAGAGTGTTACAGGCCTACCTCAGAAAACAAGAAGAGACTTAAATAAACAATCTAACTTTACATTTAAAGAACTGGAAAAAAACAATGAACAAAGCCAGGAGTATAAGGAAGGAAATAATAAAGATCAGGGCAGGAATAAGTTAAATAGAACCTAAAAAACAATACAAATAATCATTGAAACCAAGAGCTGGTTCTTTGAAAAGATAAGCAAGATTGACAAACCATTACTAGACTCATCAAGAAAAAAAGAGAAAGGACCCAAATAAATACCATCAGAAATGAAAGAGGTTAAGTTACAATTGACACCAAGGAAATACAAAGGATTGTAGGAAAATATTATGGACAATTGTATGCCCACAAATTGGACAACCTGGAAAAATGGATAAATTTCTAGAAACATACAGTTTTCCAAAACCGAATTAGGAAGAGCCAGAAAATCTGAATAGACAGATTACAAATAGTGAAATCGAAGCAATAAAAAAAAAAGAAAGAAAAGAAAACCTCTCTCAACAAGTAAAAGCCCTGGACAAGATGGCTTCACAGGTGAAATTTACAAAACAGTCGAAGAAGTAACACCTACCCTTCTTAAACTATTTTTTTTTTAAATTCAAAGAGGGGAAACTACCATGGTCATTTTGTGAAGCCAGCATTATGCTAATTCCAAAACTAGATAAAGACCCTACAGAGAAAGAAAATTATAGGCTAGTATCTGTGGTGAACATAGATGCTAAAATCCTCATCAAAATATTGGTAAGCTGGATCCAGCAATACATTTAAAAAGATCATACACCATGATCAAGTGGGATTTATTCCATGGATGCAAGGTTGGTGTAGTATCTGCAAATCAAGATATGATGCACTACATAAACAAAATCAATGATAAAAACCACATGAACATGTTAATGTTTTATCAGATGCACAAAAAGCATCTGATAAAATCCAGCACCTATTTATTGTAAAAATTCTCAGCAAAGTGGAAGTAGAGTGAACATGTCTCAACATAATAAAGGACACATAAGACAAACCCACTGCCAACATCATACTCAATGGGCAAAAGCTAAAATCATTTCCTTCAATATCAGTAACAAGACAGGCATGTCCCGTTTCATCACTGGTATTCAACAAAGTACTTGAAGTCTTAGCTACAGCAATTAGACAAGAGGAAGATAAAAAGGTATCCAAATTGGAAAGGAGGAAGTAAAACTGTTACAGAACAGAGTAGGGGGGCTGAACAATATAAAAGACCCTCCCCTTTTTCTCCAGGGGTTCCTGCCCACCTACTGGGTTCATGTTGCCCACAACCTGAGGAAAGATGTCTCTTAATACCAGAGATCAGTGAAAAGGAGAGGAATTTATTATTTATTTGAAATAACATAAACTAAAGTTCCCCACAAATGCACACACTCCTCCCGGCACCCTCCATGTGGCAAAAGGGAGCACTTCCAAAGCCTCGTGGTCCTGACTCTCACCCAGGCCTCATGGTCCTAAACAGACGTGTGGTCCCAAAAGAGAGATGCCCAATGGCTGCCATGCCTCCATTTAAATCCCAGTGTCAATCTTCCTCTGCAGCCCCATTTCCGGCTCCTCTCATAATTGGCCACATCTGCCAGCATTCTGGGCAGGTGTGGCCCTGTGGTGTGGAGCCAATTATCTCCAAGCTCTTCTGGACCCTATTGCAAATCCCTATTTGGGGCTCCCCTCTTGGCTGCACCCTGTTACAAAACTGTTATTATTATCAGATGATATATTGTACATAGAAAACCCTAAAGACTCCAGCAGAAAGCTACTAGAGCTAATAAATATATTTGGCAAAGTAGCAGGATACAAACTTTACATTCAGAAATTGGTGGCATTCTATACACCAGTAATGAACTATCAGAAAGACAAACTAAGAAAAAAATCTCATTTGCTATTGCAACAACAAAAAATAAGGCACATGGGAATAAATTTAAGCCAGGAGGTAAAAACCTGTACTTGGAAAAGTATAGGACATTGAATAGAGAAATTGAGAAACTGAGGAAGATATAAGTCAGGGAATAGACCACATTTATGATTTGGAAGAATTAACATCATTAAAATGTCCATACTACACAAAGCAATCTATAGATTCAACATAATTCCTATTATAATACCAATGGAATATTTCACAGATCTAGAACAAATATTCCAAAAATTTGTATGAAACAAAAAAGGACCCCTAATATGTTCAGCAATCTTGAGAAAGAAAAATACAGTTGGAAGGATCACAATACCTGATAGCAAACTATACTATAAGGCCATTGTAACCAAAACATCCTGGTATTGGCTTAAGAATAGGCATTAGATCAGTGGAACAGAACAGAGACCCCAGAAATAATACCTATAAGGTCAGTTAATATTTGACAGAGAGGCAAGAACATACAGTGGTGTAAAGACAGTCTCTTCAATCAATGCTGTTAGGAAAATTGGACAAGTACATGCCAAAAAATGAGACTAGACCACCAACTTAAACCATACACAAGAATAAACTCAAAATGGATAAAATGTAAGGCTCAAAGCCATAAAAATCCTAAAAGAATATATAAGCAGTAAAATTTCAGACATCTCTCATAGCAATATTTTTGGCAATATATCTCCCAGGGCAAGTGAAATAAAGGGAAAAAATAAACAAAATGGGAGTACATTAAACTAAGAAGCTTCTGTACAGCAAAAACAAACAAACAAAAAAAAATCAACAAAATGAAAAGTTAAACCACTGTATTGGAGAACAGGTTTGTCAGTGATACATCTATGCGATAGGTTAATTTCCAAAATATATAAAGAAATTATAGAACTCAACACCAGGAAGACAAAAAATCCAATTAAAATATGGGCAAAGGCCCAGCTGATGTAGCTCAATGGGTTGAGAGCAGGCCTGCAAACAAAAGGGTTGCTGGTTTGATTCTCTGCCGGGGCACATGGCTGGGTTGCAGGCCAGGTCTCCCATGGTGGCCGCACAACAGGCAACCACCCATTGATGTTTCTCTCCTTCTCTTTCTTCCTTTCTTCCCTTCTCTTTAAAAATAAAACAAATAAAACCTTTTAAAAAAGAGAATTTAAAAAAAATGGACAAAGGCCCTGAATAGATACTTCCCTAAAGAGGACATACAGATGGCCAATAGACATATGAAAAGATGCTCAATGTCACTAAGTATCAGAGAAATGCAAATTAAAACCAGAATGATAGAACCAGAGGGGAGGTGGTTGGGGATAATGGGAGGAAAAGGGAGAGGGACTTTCAGGAACATATATAAAGGACACATGGACAAAACCAAAAAGGGGATAGAATTGAGGGGGGAACTGGGGATGGCTGGGGTGGTGGGAAGTGGTGGGAAAATGGAGACAACTGTACTTGAACAACAATAAAAAATGTGAAAAAAATAAAATAACATCAAACATTAGGAACAACAACAAACCAGAATGAGATATCATCTCACACCTGTTGGAATGGCTATCATCAATAAATCAACAAACAACAAGTGTTGACAAGGATGTGGAGAAAAGGGAGTCTATCTAGTTCACTGATGGGACTGCAGACTGGTGCAGCCACTTTGGAAAACTATAGAGTTCCCTCAAAAAATTGAAAATAGAACTGCCTTAGAAGAGCTACGATCCCTTTCACCAAGAATGTACTGTCTTCCGAGGAACCACAGTCATGTGGTACATTGGGGCAAGTTATTCCAGCAGTTTTACCTGCACGTTCCTAGACAGTCGGACACATCATTCTTTTCAGTAGAACCTGCCTTAGGCACTTAGCCTTTCGTGGCTCAGGCTCACCAAGACCAAAACAAACAAACAAACAAACAAATAAGCAAATAAATAAATAAATAAGCAAATAAATAAATAAATAAGCAAATAAACAAACAAATAAATAAATTTATTTATTTTAAAAAATGACCCAAATGAAAGAACAGATCAAAGCTCCAGAAAAAATACAACTAAGTGATGAAGAGATAGCCAACATATCAGATGCACAGATCAAAACACTGGTAATCAGGATGCTTACAGAATTGGTTTAATATGGTCACAAATTAGTGAAAAAATGAAGGCTATCCTGAGTGAAATGAAGGAAAATGTGTGGAGAACCAACAGCAACGGGAAGGAAACTGGGACTCAAATCAATGGTGTGGACCAGAAGGAAGAAAGAAACACTTAACTAGAACAGAATGAAGAAATAAAAATTCAAAAAAACGAGGAGAGGCTTAGGAACCGCCTGGACATCTTGAAACATTCCAACATCTGAATCATAGGGGTGCCAGAAGGAGAAGAGGAAGAGCAAGACATTGAAAATATTTTGAAAAAATAATGCAGGAAAACTTCCCCAATCTAGCAAAGGAAATAGACTTCCAGGAAGTCCAGGAAGCTCAGAGAGTCCCAAAGAAGTTGGACCCAAGGAGGAACACACCAAGGCACATCATAATTACATTAGCCAAGATAAAAATGAAGGAGAGAATCCTAGAAACAGCAAGAGATAAGGAGACAGTTACCTACAAAGGAGTTTCCATCAGACTGTCAGCTGATTTCTCAAAAGAGACCTTGCAGGCAAGAAGGGGCTGGAAAGAAGTATTCCAAGTCATGAAAGGCAAGAACCTACATCCAAGATGACTCTATCCAGCAAAGCTTTCATTGAGAATGGAAGGGCAGATAAAGTGCTTCTCAGATAAGGTCAAGTTAAAGGAGTTCATTTTTGCCAAGCCCTTATTATATGAAATGTTAAAGGGATTTATTTAAGAAAAAGAAGATAAAAAATAGGAACCTTAAAATGACAACAAATTCACAGTTATTAACAACCATACCTAAAACAAAAACAAAAAGAAACTAAGCAAACAACTAGAAGAGGAAGAGAATCACAGAAATGGAAATCACATGGAGGGTTATTAGCAGGTGCGTGGGAGGGGTGGAGGGGGAAAAGGTACAGAGAATAAGTAGCATAAATGGTAGGTAGAAAATAGAACGGGGTGGGGGATTAAGAATAGTATACGAAATGTAGAAGCCAAAGAACTTATATGTATGACCCATGGACATGAACTAAAGGGAGGGTGGGAATGTGAGTGGGAGGGGGTGTGCAGGGTGGAGGGGAACAAAGAGGGTGGGAATGGGACAACTGTAGTAGCATAATCAATAAAATATATTAGGAGAAAATATAACTGCCTTTTTCCCAGTGATCACACTACTTGGAATGCATCTTGAGAACCCTGAAACACACCAGTTTGAAAGACTATATGCTCCCTTATGTTCATAGCAGCATTATTTACAATAGCCAAGACCTGGAAACAGCCAAAATGCCCCTCAGGAGACGAGTGGATAAAAAAGTTGTGGTACATTTACAGAATGGAATATTACACAGCCATAAAAATAAGGAGCTCTTAGCTTTTCAGCAGCACGGATGGACCTGTGGAGTATTATTCTAAGTGAAATAAGCCAGTCAGAGAAAGACAACTACCATATAATCTCATTTACATGTGGAATCTAATGAACAAAATAAACTGTCGAACAAAATAGAAACAGAGGCATGGACAGATGGAACAGACTAACAGCTATCAGAGAGGAGGGAGGAGGGGAGACTGGATGAAAGATGGTGAAGTGATTAACCAAAGAACATATGCATAGACACAGATAGTAAGCTGTGTGGTGGTGGCCACAGGGAAGGGAGGGACAAGGGATTGATGGGGGCCAGCAAAGGAAGAGTGGGAATTGGGACACCTGTAATAGTGTAAACAATAAAAATAAAGAAAAATATAATATTGTGTGCATCCATGAGCCTGGGCATGTGTATGTGTGCGTGTGTGTGTAATACCAAGTACAGTTTCTGGCGAAAAACAAGGTAGGCACTCAAAAAATGATGGTGTATTATAGTTCCTGATGCTGTTATCATCGCTTGCTTTCATGGTCGCAGCCTGCACACCTCCCTCCTACCTGTCTTTCAGGATTAACCTCCTCTGGGCTTACTGCATCACTCACTGCCCACCACCCCAGTTTGCATTCCACACTCTTCTGTGTACTGTGCAAGCACTTACCCACACAAACCCTTGCCTGTCTGTATTGCTGGTGGAGGTTGCTCATTTCTCTCCCCTCCTCTGACTGTAAGCTCAGTAAGGGCGAAGGCTATGCTCTTTCTCTCTGGCATCCTTAGCACCAGTCTTTGGTAAATGTTCATGGAGTGAATGAGTGGTTTAGCTCCAGGCCTAGTAAGCTCGGCATGAGAGAAAGCCAGTGAATGTGAACACACCTGCTGCTCATTTTCTAAGATTAAACATAAGTTCTTTTTGCTGTGTAAGGAACACTTTTGGGGTTACAACATCCACTCCTAGTGATGGGGATTCTGTGATCCAGGTTACTTCCGTAATTGGACTTTATGCAGCCAATTGCAACCAGTCTTGCTGTTTTCATGGAGCTTTTTCCCTGCTGATTCAATCTTCTTTGAACTATTCCCAGAATTCTTGGTTCATTCTTCTGACATGTTTGTCACTTTACCTTGGTCTGTAGTCACTTGCTTAAAAATGCATTTTCTCCAGACCCTTTGGGGACACAACCATATCTGTCCCTATTGTACACCTCATGACTGAACTGCCAGGATATCCACCTATAGTAGGCTCCATTACTAGTAGGGTATAGATGGTATTTCATTGAATGAGTGAATGAACAAATGATTTGTTTGTTTCTAAGTGCAGGAGTCTGTTCATCTGTTACCTCACTGTTTTGTCTGGTATTGATTTTTACTCATCCAGGGTTCTAAGTTCCTAGAGAGCATGGACGTTATTACTTTTGTTTCCTCACTGTACTCAGCAATAATGTTTAATGGGTAATTAATTACCCTGATTGTCTTAAATTCTCTATCCTGTTAAGACTTTTGAAACAAAAAACAATCCCCCAAAACTCTTTTTAAGTTTTATTTAGGGGTGACAACATTTGAAAGAACTGACTGAGTCTGAGTCCCAAATGATGAAATAGGGCATGTGACATTTGAGAGGACATGTGGGAATCTTTTTTTTTTTTATTTTTTTATTTTAATGATTGTTTAAGTACATTTTTCTCCCCTTTACTCCCAATCAAGCCCACCCACCCGACATGTGGGAATCTTAAGAGTTTATCTGATTATTTCCTGTCAGGCACTGATTACTTTAATGAAGGCAAAAGATCTCAGGTAAAGGGAATTATTACACTTGAAGTTGTAAATATAGCCCTCATTAACAACTTGGCTAATTGAGCTGTCTGTGGTGGATGGTAACTGGCTATAGGTCTTACTCTGTGATATCTGTGAAAGAGGGAATCTCTGCTTGCTCTGGGCTGTCTGAGGCCTTGCCATTGCTGTGAACTCCGCCATATGTGGAGTCCTGAGCTAGGGACTTTTGTAGGCATGTGGTGGGGAATAAGGGGAGAAGTGGCCGTTGATAGTTTAGAGTCGGGGGAGGACCAAACCGATTATAGGCAGATAATATGAACCTGAGTGTTTGTGCAACATAAGGCATTCCAAACACATGACCACCTAGTAATTAGACTTCTGTGTGTGAGTGGTGGGGAGGTGGGTTAAATAGTCATCCAGGGCTGCAAGGGTTGGTCTCTGCCTGTAACCTTGGAGTGTGAAAATAATGATAATAGGTACAATCTGTATATAGTTGTGATTAGGAGAACTCAGGTTCTGGAGTTGGAGAGGCCCAAATTTATAGCCCAGCTTAGCCAGTTACTCACTGACCAGTGATGAGCAAGATATCTATAACCTCTGTTTCTTCATCTCTTGCATGGGGCCATCATAATAACTATTTCTCTGTGTTTTGTACAAGGAGACATGGCTCTCCAGCTTAAGACTAGAAACAGGGTCTAGCCCTGGCTGGCGTAGCTCAGTGGATTGAGCGCGGGCTGCGAACCAGTTATCGCAGGTTCGATTCCCAGGCAGGGCACATGCCTAGGTTGCAGGCCATGTCCCCCAGCAACCACACATTGATGTTTCTCTCTCTCCCTCTCCCTTCCCTCTCTAAAAATAAATAAATAAAATCTTAAAAAAAAAAAAGACTAGAAACAGGGTCTTGTTAATTCATGTCCCAAGTTTTCTACATACAAGGACTGTCTGGAAAAAGTCCAGCCATTGTTAATATAATGAGAATGGTTTCTGCAACATTTATGTAACCTGGCAGCCAAGGAGAGTGGACTGAAATGTGCATACATGAACAATGCTGACTTCACTGTACTAGTCAGTGGGGGTGGTGGATGCTGTTGAGTGGGCATGTGTACTGAGTGGCTGTCACATTCACTATGGCTGAGAGATTAGAGCAACAAATCTGCATCATGTTTTGTGTTAGTCTTGAACATTCCCTCCATGGAAGCTATTCAGATGATTCAGAAAGCTACAGCTATGGGCAACTGGTGATCGCCAGCTTCATCACCACAACATGCCTGCTCTTGCGTAACATCTAGTGAAGGGTTTTTTTGTCAAAACATCACATCGCCCAGGTGACTCAGCCCCTCTACAACCCAGATTTGGTGCCCTGTGACTTGTGGCTTTTCCCAAAACTAAAATCACCTTTGAAAGGGAAGAGATTTCAGATCATCAATGAGATCCAGGAAAATATGATGGGACAGCTGATGACAACTGGGAGAACTGTGTGAGGTCCCAAGGTGCCTACTTTGAAGGGGACTAAGGCATCATTGCCCTATGTACAGTGTTTCTTGTGTCTGGTATATTCTTCAATAAATGTCTCTATTTTTCATATTACATGGCTGGATACCTTCTAGACAGTCCTCATACTATAGTTGAGGGAAAGGGGACTGTTTGCTTAATCAGCTCAGGCTGGTAAGAGCTTTGGAGGTACAAAGCTGTTGATAAGAGCTAATCCGCTTAATCTGTGAGCTATGTGTGAGTGCAGTGTACAAGGCAAACAGCATTGGGGGAGTTGACCAGTAGCAGCCCAGAGAGATAGAGAGACAGAATGTGTGTGTGCATACATTTGCATATGTATCTGTACACATACATTGTTTATGCTCCCTTCAAGGGTGTTACAGAAATGATGGGCAGGGATTAATGTATCAGATGGGACTTGGAGGAGATGCCCTCCAAGTCTTTCCATCCCAGAAATTCTGTGAATCTATCCTTGTTTGAAAAGTGACCCCAGGTTCTGGGGCACAGAAGCTCCTGAGTTATGTATGCGTGTTTGTGTGGCCCAAGGGAGGATTTAAAAGCCTGACTGATGCTGGGTGAACTTGCTGCATGCTGCCCTGCTCATTGTCTCAGGATGCCTTTAGCATTTAAAATTGGCCTAATGAATCTTTCTGGCAAATTTGCTAGCTCTGTTGTAGCCTAGATTGGGAAATCTCAGATACACTCTGTTCTTTTTTGACTCAATGGCATACACTGTTTTCTTTCAGGAGCTTTGGTCTTACGCTATCAGTTGGCTTACCCTCTCCTCCTCCACCTCCTTCTCTATGTGAGTGGGCTCTGCCTACAGTCCTGCTGGCTTTCTTCTTCCTTCCTTCCTTCTCCCTTCTGCATAGTGATGAGGACAGGCCCTTATTGCAGTGCCTCAGCTATACCATGTTAGGCTAGGCTTCCCTGGAAGCAGACCTGAGATGAAGACTCAATGGCAAGGAGTTACTTGGGAGATGATGCCAGGAAACAATTGCTTGCCTGAGAAGTGAGGCAGGGAAGGGAAAGAGATTAAAGTGGATTGTTTCTGTGGGAAACCAGGCCCAGGCCCAATGGGGGCTATGGGAGAGAGTGCAGAGCATCTGAGGCCAAGGTATCCCTTTGGCCTCTGACTGAAGATTGTGGCACTGGAGCCTGCCCATGAATGTGGTCTACGTGGGCTCCATGGACCAGAAAGTTCTAAAGCGAGCCACGGTGCTGAGGCTGGAAGCCCCCATTGGAGAGTGTGTGTGGCTGGGGCAGGGCCTCTCGGCTCTTCCTGGTTACTCTGAATGGACCTAGACCCCAACTGTGCTTGACCACTAGGGTAAGGGTGGCTCCTGTGACCATGACCCGCCCACAAGTATACAGCTACAGCTACCTGCGAAGTTTAGGAGCATTTTGGCTATTTGTATTTCCCAAAGTGACTAGCAGTGATCTGATTAATTAAAACTGTAAGCAAGCAAACATTCATTGAGGGTTTCCTGTGTTCCAGGCACCAGGCTAAGTGCTCTTCCTGCATATCTCATCTTCATCTTGGTAGCCCACAGAATAGGTATTATTATTCTTTTTTCAATTATATTTTTAAAAATTTAAGCAACTAATTATGAATTGATATGAGAAAAAATTTATTTTCACTCCAAGCCTAGAAGTCCAGATGTTCAATATATTTAAATTAACTGTGTTGAGGTTCTAATTAAGACATTAATCTTTAAAAGCAGTTGTTCTGTGTCTCCTTACAATAATTTAACTATAAATATTAAACCAGCCTTAAACCATGTGTTGAGTACTTAAATTTTGTTAAATATCTTTAAAAGTTTGAGTCATGGCAAAATATTGAGATAATATGTATGGAAAGCTCCTTTAAACAATCAAAACAGACTACTCTGTTAATAACATCGTAATCTTTGAATTAGCAGCTATGACTCAAAGTTGTAAAGTTTTGGAGGGAATTACACACAAAAATTAAATACTGCCTGTGGAGATGACCTGCATTAGCATCCTTGTTTCTCATGCCATGGCTTCTGTTGACATTAAAGTAGTTTAGGGGGAATTTGAAATGTAAGCACACTTATTATCACACTCTTATATAGGCAGGAAAATCAAGGAAGTGACAGCAGGAAAAAAAATACGTCTTCTGATCCCAGTGCTGATCAAGGTCTATATACTGGTTTCTGAAATAATGTAAGAGTAATACCCTAAGAACAGACAGCAAGCAGTTCTATGTAGATAAGGGGAATGGCCAGTGATACACAATGTAAGGAACCTGAACTGAGCCATTTATGGAGAAATTTAGCACAATGCATGTGTAGAGCTCACATATCAGTGTTCCAGATATGAAAAGGAGAGGGCGGGGAGAGGGAGGGAGGGAAGAGGAGAGGAGAGTTGAATTTCAGTGTCATTGAGTTTATAGTGGTAGTTCTAATGATTTTAGCAATCAAACTGATATTAAATTCTGACATAAATAAAGTCAGTCAATGTGAATTCTTTCAGAGGTGTTTTTCACACCAGAGTACTTAACTGATAACCAATTCATAGATGAAAGGAAGCATGGGCTTAATTTTTAGCATTTTCTCCAACATCCTATATATATCAGGTATGGACAAAGATCAGTTCCTAGCCAAACATTTCATTATATCAGTCTTATCCAGTTTCTTAGCCTTTTGCATTTAAGAGCTACTCTGTCTCACTTATTCTTTTTTAATTTTACATTTACCATTGGCATACAATGTTATATTAGATTCAGGTATACATCATAGTGATTAGACATTTATATAACTTGTGAAGTAATCACCTGGTAAGTCTATTACCTGTCTGACATCATACATACTTATTACAATATTGTTGACTGTGTTCCCTGTGCTGTAGTTTACCATCCCCATGACTGACTTTATTACTGGCAATTTGTACTTCTGAACCCCTTTCACCTTTTCATCCTTCTTCCCAACCACCTTTCCATTAGGCAAGCGTCAGTTTGTTCTCTGTGTCTATGAGTCTGTTTCTGTTTTATTTATTTATTTATTTATTTTGGTCCTTAGATCCCAAATACAAGTGAAATCAGATGGTATTTTTTTCTTTGTCTGACTTATTTCTCTTAGCATAATACCCTTCAGGTTTATCCATGTTGTCACATTGGTAAGATTTCATTCTTTTTTATGGCCGAGTAATATTTCACTGTTTATGTGTACCACATCTTATTTATCCATTCATCTATTAATGGACACTTAGGTTGTTTCCATATCTTGGCTATTGTAAATAATATTGCAGTGGACACAGGTGTGCATATGTTTTTTCAAATTATGTTTTGGATTTCTTCAGATAAATGCCCAGAAGTGAAATTGCTGGTAATTTCTAGAGGAACCTCCATACTGTTTTCCATAGTGGCTGCACCAATTTATAATTCCACTAACAGTGCAACAGGGTTCCCTTTTCTCCACATTTGCGCTTACAATTGTTGGTGATTTACTGATGATGGCCATTCTGACAGGTGTGAGGTGATATCTCATTGTGGTTTTAGTTTGCATTTGCCTGGTAATTAGTGGCTGTGTAGGTCCTCTTTGAAGAAATGCCTATTCAGGTCCTCTGCCCATTTTTTAATCATATTGTTTGTGTTTTTGGGGTTAAGTTATATGAGTTTCTTATATATTTTGAATATTAACCCCTTATCAGATGTGTCATTGGTGGATATCTTTTTCCATTCAGTAGGTTGCTTTTTCATTTTGTTGATTGTTTCCTTTGTTGTATAAAACTCTATTTAATTCAATATAGTCCCATTTGTTTATTTTTTTCATTTCCCTTGCTGAAGGTGATATGTCAGAAAAATATTGCTAAGAAAAATGTCAGAAATTTTACTGTGTTTTCTTCTATGAATTTTATGGTTTCAGGTCTTACATTTAAGTCTTTAATTCACTTTCAGTTTATTTTTGTATATGATATAAAAAAGTGATCCAGATTCATTTTTTTCAATGTTTCTGTACAGTTATCTTAACACCATTTATTTAATAGATGGTCTCTACCTCATTGTATATTCTTGCTTTCTTTGTTATAAGGTAATTGATTATATAGATGTAGGTTTATTTCTGGGTTTTGTATTCTGTTCTGTTGATCTACATGTCTGTTTTAATGCCAGTGCCATGCTGTTTTTATCACTATGGCCTTGTAGTATAGTTTGATATCAGGTTAACTAATGCCTCCAACTTTGTTCTTCTTTCTCAAGCAAGATTGTGTGGGCTTTTTGAGGTGGTTTTGGTTCCATATTAATTTTAGGATGATTTGTTCTAGTTCTGTGAAAAATGTCATTGATGTTTTTATAGGGTTGATTGCATTGGGTAGTATGGACGTTTTAATGATGTTAATTCTTTCTGTACATGAGCATGATATATGCTTCCATTTATTTGTATATTCCGTTTCTTTCTTCAATATCTTACAGTTTACTTGGTATAGGTTTCTTATCTTTTTGGTTAAATTTATTCCTAGTTTTTTAAATAAGATTGTAAATGGGATCATTTTCTAAATTTCTGTTTCTGATAGTTTGATATTGTATATAAAAATGCAACTAATTTCTGACTGTTAATTTTTTATCCTGCTACTTTACTGAATTCATTTATAAGTACTAATAGTTTTTTGGTAGATTCTTTAGGATTCTTTATATGTAACATGTCATCTGCAAATAATGACAGTTTTACTTCTTGCTTTCCACTTCAGTTGACTTTTATTTCTTTTTCTCATCAAATTGCTATGACTAGGACTATGTCAAATAAGAGGGGTGAAATTGGACATCCTTGTCTTGTTCCTGATCTTAAGGAAAAAGCTTTTAGCTATTCACTGTTTAGTATGATGTTAGCTGTGGGTTTGTCATACATGGTCTTTATAATGTTGAGTTATGTTCACTCTATCCCCACTTTGCTCAGTGTTTTTATCATAAATCCATGTTGTATTTTGTCAAATCCTATTTCTGCATCTGTTGATTTGATCGTGATTTTCATTGTTTATTTTGTTTATCGATGTATCATATTAATTTGTATACATGTATTAAAAGAGCCTTGCATCTTTATATTAGCAAATCCCATTTGATCATGGTGTATGATCTTTATAATGTATTGCTGAATAAATGGAATTTAGCAAAAAATATTAGCAAATGGGCTAATATTTTGTTGAGGATTTCTGCATCTGTGTTCATCAGGGATATTGGTCCATAATGTTCTTTTTTAAAAATAGTGTCTATGTCTGTTTTTAGTATCAGGGTAATGCTGACTCCATAAAATGAGTTTGGCTGCCTTTCCCCCTCTTTAAGTTTTTGGAATAGTTTGAGAAGGATAGGTGTTAATTCTTCTGAATGTTTGGTAAAATTCACCAGTGAAACCTTCTGGCTCAAAGCTTTTGTTTGTTGGGAGTTTTTTGATTGTTGATTTCGTTAGCAAGTATTGGTTTGTTCAGATCTTCTGTTTCTGACTGATTAAAACTTGAAAGATTATATTTTTCAAAGAATTTATTCATTACATCTAGGTTTCCCATATTTTTAGTGTATAATTGTTCATAATATATTCTTATATTCCCTTGTATTTCTGTGGTATCAGTTGTCACTTGTATTATTTCATTTCTGATTTTATTTATATGCAATCTTTTCTTTTTTTCTCAATTAGTTTGGCTAAAGGTTTATCAATGCTTATCTTTACAAAGATCCAGCTTTTGGTTACATGGATCTTTTCTTTGCTTTTTTATACTTTGTTTAATGTATTGTGTCTCTGATCTTTTTTATTTCCTTCCTACTGATCACTTTGGGCTTTGTGTTCTTTTTCTAGTTTCTGTAGGTGTAAGTTTAGACTGTTCATTTGAGAGTTTTTTGGTTTTTGAGCTATAAATTTTCTTTTTCAGAACTGCTTTGTCTGTGTCCCATAAATTTGGGATCATTGTCTTTACATTTTTATTTGACTCAGGGCATTTTTTAATTTCCTCCTTGATCTCATTGGTATCCCATTCATTGCTTAGTAACATGTTACTTGTCTACACATGTTTGTGTGTTCCTCAATTCTTGTAATAGACTTCTAGTTGCATATCATTGTGATTGGAGAATGCTTGATATGATTTTATTCTTCTTAAAGTTATTGAGACTGTCTTGGAAAATGTTCCATGTGCCCTTGAGGAAAAAAGTATATATATTCTGTTGCTTTTGGGGAGATATGTCCTAAAAGTATCAGTTAGGTCCATTAATTTTAATGTGTCATTTAAGACTACTATTGTCTGGTTGATTTTCTTCTGGATGATCTATCTATTGGCATCATTACTGTTGATCTCTCCTTTTATGTCCACCAAATTTTTGCTTTGTATATTTAGTTGCTTCTACATTGGGTATGTAGATGTCTATAAGAGTTATGTCTTCTTCTTGGGTTGATCCCTTTATCATTATGAAATGCCCTTCTTGGTCTTTTGTTACAGCCCTTGTTCTAAAGTCTATTTTGGCTGATACAAGTATTGCATCTCTAGCTTTTTGCTTATTTCCATTTGCATGAAATATTTTTTTCTACCCCTTTACTTTTAGATTACTCTGTGGGTTTTTTTTGTTTGTTTGTTTTAAATCTAGGGGTCTCTTGTAGCCAGTATATGTATGGGTCTTGTTTGTTTGTTTGTTTTTTCTCTTTTTAATCCATTCAGCCACCCTATGTATTTTGATTGGAGCATTTATTCCATTTAGTTATTGATATGTACATAGTTGTTGCCTTTTTATTCATTGCTTTCCAATAGTTTTTGTAGTTCTTTGTTTCTTAATATTCTGTCTTTATTTTTTGTAAATCTCTTTTATAGTTCTGGTTTGTGGTTACCGTGTGTTTCCTATATGTCACACTATGGTTAAGACAGTCAGTTTTAATATGGTGATCTCTTCAGTTTTAATACATTCTAAAACAAGTATAACTTTTATTCACCTCTTCCATGTTTATATTTTATCATTGTTTTCTTCTGTTGGTTTGTGGGTGTGTATATGAGTATATCTCTTAATTTATTGTGTAATTACACATGATCTTTATACTTTTGCCTTTTATTGTTTGTACTAGCTTTATTGTTTATTGATTCAATGCTTTTATTATGTTTGCTTTTTTTCAGATTCTTTTTCTTTCCCATGATTTCTTTTTTATATTTCCAACTATTTTTTGCCTAAAAAAGTCCCTTTAATATTTGCAATACTGGTTTGGTAGTGATAAACTTCTTTTGCTATTTCTTGTCTGGGAAGCTCTTTGCCTCTCTTTTGACTTTATTTGTAGCCTTGCTGAGTAGAGTAATCTTGGTTGTAGATACTTGCTACTTATCACTTTGAATATTTTGTTCCAGTCCCTTTTGGCCAGCAAAAATTTTGTTGTGAAATCAGCTGAGCATATTTTTTTTCAGTCCTCACCCAAGGACATTCTTGTTGATTTTAGAGAGGGGGGAGGAGTGGGGGGTGGAGAGGGGGGAAGAGAAACATGGGTGAGAGAGAGAAACATGGCTGTGAGAGAGAAACATCGATCAGTTGCCTCTAGCACGTGCCCCAACTGAGATCAAACCCCCAACTCAGGTATGTGCCCTGACTGGTAGTCGAAGTTATGAGTTTTCAGTTTACAGGACAATGTTCCAACCAACTGAACCACACCAGCCAGGGCTCAGCTGACCATCTTATGGGAACTCCCTTGTAAGTCATTAACTGCTTGTTTCTTGCTACTTTTAAGATTCTCTCTTTGTCTTAACTTTAGCATTTTATTTATGGTGTGTTGGTGTGGGCCTCTTTGGATTCATCTTATTTGGAACCTTCTGTGATTCCTGGACTTGTATGCCCATTTTATTTGCCAGGTTAGGGAGGTTTTCAGTCATTATTTCTTCAAATAGGTTTTCAGTGCCTTACTCTCTCTCTTCTCCTTCTGGTAACCCTATGATGTAAATGTTCTTATGCTTGATGTTGTCCCAGAGGTCCCTTAAACTATCTTCATTTTTTAAAATTATTTTTTTCTTTTTGCTATTCTGATTCAGAGTTTTTTACTATGTCTTCCATATCAGTGATTCAGTCTTCAGCATCATCTAATTTGCTCTTGATTCCATCTGATGTAGTCTTTATTTCAGTTCATGTATTTTTCATTTCTGACTGGTTCTTTTCTATGGTTTCTGTCTTTTTATGTACTTCTCACTGAATGCATCTATTTTTCCTCTAAGTTCATTCAGCATTGTTATAACCGGTATTTTTAACTCTGTATCTGGTGGATTGCTTACCTCCATTTCATTTATTCTTTTCCTAGAGTTTTTTCCTGTTCTTTCATTTGGACATGTTTCTTAGTTTCCTCATTTTGGCTCTCTCCCTGTTTTTGTTTCTATGTATTAGGTAGATCTACTGCATCTCTCATTCTTGGTGGATGGACTTAATATAGTACATGTCCTGTGTGGCCCACTGGTGCATTTTCTTGGTCACCTGTGCCGCAGACATTAGGGATGTCCCTGTGTGAGTTGTGGGTGGCCTCTTGAGGTTGAGTCTAGTTTGCTGTTGGAATGTTAGTGGGTGGGATTGACCTTGAGGTTGACTGGCTGTGAGAATGGCTGTGACTACAGTGGATGAGCTATTGTGTGGGATTATACTGCCACAGAGTGGGGTTTACTTTAGTGGAGCTCTGATGCCTGCTCAGCCCAGCCTTTGGTTGTGTCATTTTGGAGCTGCTTGTATTGTTGTGTAGTACTTTCAGAAGTCAGCCACTGGGTGTGTTGTTTCTGGGGCCTTTTGGGAGGGGTTCTGGTAAAGGCCACTATCAGCCTCTATGCTCAGCCTAGGGCACTTGGTAGGAACTATAAAGTGATCTGTGGTTGATTGCTGCTGTGCTGCGTGTAGAGGCATCTGGGAGAGGCTGTGCTGTGAACCGTAGCCAGTTTCTGCTAGTTCTGGATTTGGAACCTTTGGTGGTCACCACAATATGAGCCAAGGACAGCCACTATAAGTGCTGGGTTTGATGCCAGTTAACAAGTGCTACAGGGCACATCAAAGTCAACCATTACTTGTTTGGAATTTCTGAACCTTGGTAGATTTTAGGAAAGTTCAGTGTGAAGAAAGGCAGGCAATTTGTGTGGAAAAGCCACAGAAAGAGGTTTGAACTGGGCATGCATGTTGGGTGGGGAGGGGTTTCAGGCAATCACCAGAGCAGGGTGAAGGGTGTCAGCCAGGTAATGGAGGGTTAACAGTTGGCACCCACCAGTGCCTACACATTGGGTCAGGTGATGGCTTCACAAATGAACAATGACACTTGCCAGCACTTCCCTTCAGGAGAGCTGCCCTTACCTCTGTCCCTCCAGCTCTCTCCCTAAAATTAGACAATTCAGTTTCTCACTTAGGTTCCTGGTGCTTTTTGAGCTGCTCCTGCTCTGGAACTCTGAGCAAATTACTTTGTAAATCAGTCTGTGTGTGGGCCCTTTAAGACCTACAAGATCTTGTTTTCTAGCAAACCATTGTCTTTCTCAGCCACAAACCCTGCCAGTTTTCACAACCAGATGTTATGAGAACTTCTCTTCCAGCCACTGGTGTTCCAGACTGGGAAACCTTGTGTGGGGCTGGGACACCTCTCTGCTCAGAGGGAATTCTATAGCTGAAATATTCCCTAATGATTCTTAACCACCGCACCATGGGTGTGGGACCAGCCCTTCCCATCTCTCTGACCCTCCTACCAGTCTGGACATAGCTTCTTTATAATGTTAGTTATAAGAGTTCTGTTCAGCTCCTCTTCAAGTGGTTCTCAATGACGGTTGTTCTATAATTCAGCTGTACTTTTGATATGGTCATGAGAAGAGGTGAGCCTAGTACCTACTCTGCCATCTTAACCAGAATTTGGTATTGTTATTCTTTCCACTTGAGGCAACTGAAGTGAAGAGTGCTTACGTGATTGCCCCAATTCACGTGGCCCTTAAGAAACTGATTCAAGGCCCTGGCTGGTGTAGCTCAGTGGATTGAGTGCGGGCTGAGAACCAGGCATCGCAGGTTCGATTCCCAGTCAGGGCACATGCCTAGGTTGCAGGCCATGTCCCCCAGCAACCGCACACTGATGTTTTTTTCTCTCTCTCTTTCCCTCCCTTCCCTCTCTAAAAATAAATAAATAAAATCTTTAAAAAAAAAAAGAAACTGATTCAGGGTCTAACTCTGCCCTACTCCACTCACTATACCAGTTCTCCTTTCACGGCCTGCCATCTGGGAGCTTGGTTATGCCCACTGGTATTTCACAAAGTGCTGAACAGATTGGGTGGGCTACTTCTGTAGGCCTTTTGTATATAAAGACACTCCAGTGAGATTACATCCACCTAAGTCTGGTGACTGCTCCCCTTGATTGTGGACTGGTTGGCACCTGGAACCAGGTGGGTGGGAGCTGCCTTTAAATCAGGCTCCAAAGAAAGGGCCAGACTCTGGCACTTTGATGGATTCATCTCTGCCTGACAGGGCCTGGCCACCATCTGGACCTGGCTCTCTTCTCTGTTCCAGGAAGCCCCACCATGTTTGCTTTTTGCTCTCTTTGTCCCAGGGAGGCCCTGGAGACCTCTCAGTAACACATTCTCTGTTGGCCCTGGCTGGCACTCTCCCTGCCTTAAGCACTGATACAGTGACTTTGCCATCAGACTTTGTTATCATAGCTCATGGGCAGGGGACCCCCAAGTCATCTTTAGCTGGGGGCTCAGTTTTCACTTCAATCTTAACAGCTGAAGAACCCTAGAGTAAGAGCCAGGAGATCTTGATTTAAGTTCCACTAGCTCCTTATGTGTCCTTGTGCTTCACTTTTCTGGGCCTTAGTTTCCTCATGTCCTATGTAATGAATGGAATCTAGTATTCTTTCTTGTCCTGAAGTCCCAGGAGTCAGGGAAATAAGGATGTAGTTGAGTTACAGAGACAGCAGAGGATTAACAGCTGATTTTAGATGTTGATCTCCCTTGGGTCCTGCTGTCTGCTAGCTGTTCAAGCACCCAGGATCCTTAGAAGAGTCCCAGAAATCTTGTACCCTGCCTGCCCTGGGAGCTTGAAAAAGAAATGCTGGCCTTTGATCTTCATGGGGAGGTGAGGAACAAAGGGAAGAATGAAGAGTTCTATGCATTGTGGGGTAGGAAAGAGGGCTGTGGACACAGCCAGGGTTGAGTGGTCAGCCCTAGCAGCAGAGGCCTGGGTGGATTACACCAGGCCAGGATGGGCTGCAGCTACTAGGCTTTTGGGCTAATCATCTCTCCACTAGAGGATCTCAGGGACAGCTTAACCAGGTGGCAGTGGAGAACAGTTTTTCTAATTGGCTATAATATACAAGTTCCTTGAGGAACCACCATTAGCTTTCTCATCAGACAGAAGCTGGTTACTTGCATCCAGAGGATCTGACCCTAAGCAGTTTAGTCATGGGCGGGAGCGGAGGGGAGGGGGGGAGGATGGGGAATTGGAGTTTAGCTCTTCAGTGCCTTAGCTGAGGGCTCAGGGCTCAGCCAGTGTGTCTGAGCCTCTTTGGTTCGCAGACCGAGCTCAATCCACTGAGCTATGCCAGCCATGTGTCTGAGCCGCTTCACAAGCCTCTCAGCATGCCCTCTCCCCGGCTCTCTTTGGCCAGAGTCTTTATTTTCCTAACGAAGAAAGCAATATGCACTGAGCACCTACTTTGTGCCATGCACTATGCTAGGCTCTAGGAAATTTGGAGGTGAGTCAGATAGGAGCCTTTTCTTAATGAGCTTTGTTCCTTTGGGCAGATACAGGACATGTGCAGCAATGTTCCTGGCATCTGTGGGAGATGAATACAGAAAAGGAGAAAGTACCAAGGACTGGGATACAGTTGGTAATTTCCCAGAGGAGGATTTAGATTTCCCAGAGGAGGGTAAAGTGAGGAGGAAGGTGGGTTTTTCTCTTAGGAAACTGCCAAGGCAAGGTTTGAGGGTAGGATTGTATCTCTGCCCAGCATGGGTGAGCTGAGGGCAGTAAGGCTAGGTCTGTAAAAGATACCTGGGAACACAAAGCAGCTTCGGCCTGTGTGTAAGAAGGAAGGCAGGGCCTGGCAGGGCCATAGACAGAGTAGAGACTGACATCCATGAGGAACCTCACCCAAGGGTGACTGGAAAACTGAAGGCCAGCATGGGAGGTCAAGTGGAGACCTTGAGGGAGCAAGCAGACTTCAGACATGGAATCAGGCTGCTCAGATTTTACCAGATACCCCTGTACGTCAGGCAGTGAACAAGTTATCTTTTCAGGGAACGGCTTACTATTTGTGACAGTTACACATGCACATGGTTCCAGTACCTGCACAGCCTCAGGCACCTTTCACTGGGCTTTGCCCCAAAATTTGTTAAGGGCTGCTCTCAGCCACTGCTGCATTGCTCAGGAAGGGTTTCAGGAGGGACAGTGGACGAGGACGGCTGAATCATAAAGGATATAGGTTCTCATTGAGAACCTCCTGTGAGCCTCCTGACTGTTAGCAACATGTTATGTATCTGTAATGATATGTGCTTTTCTGGGGAATAGTTTAGAACTTTAGTCAGATTCTCAGAATGGTCTTTAACCCCCAAAAGGTTAAAGTTTAGAACCACAATAAGCTCTGTGAAAACGGGGCTCTGTATGCCTTGCTGTGTTCTCAAGGCATAGCTAAGCTCCTAATACCAACTGGGTGCTTATCTAAGCCAATGCAAACTGCTGTAACACATAATCACAAACTGAGTGCTTATTAACAACAGATATTTACATAGCCCATAAGTGAAAAAACTCTAATTCCAACCCATGTCAGCCTGACTCCAAACCCTGTATCCTTAGCCGTTATTTCAGGAGTAGGGGTCTCAACACTCTGAACGAGGACTCACCTGACCCTTCTCTGTTTCTGCAGTGGCTGAGGTCTCTCTGGCTGAGATGGCTAGAAGCAGTCTACACAGGCTGCCCAGCCCAAGCCCCTGTTAACTAGGGAAGTCAGGAGAGATGCTGGGGTGGGTGCGGTGAGGCTGGAGGATTAGCGGGTGGTCCTAAGAATGTGCTCCCTGGTTAAGCCTTTCTGTGGGTATGTTTTCTTGTGTCTGATCAGTGGGCTGCTTGGAGGCCTACTGTTCCTCCTGCTAGACAGAATCAGGTATTGTACTTGGAGCTGTCAGGGAGAAATATTGAAATCATTTGAACAGGTAATCATAGGATAGTGTGAGGTTGTTCAGGGCAAGAGAGCTCACTGTGCAGAAACCCTGTCCTGGATAATCAATGATCACTGCATCTGAGGGATTTCCTGTGAGGTGGACACAAAGAAGACTTCCAAGGGCCCTGGTGGTGGGACAAAGGCCTGGGCTGGCAGGAAACCAGCAGGAGTAGTGGCCATGGTGTCCCAGGGGCAAATGAGAGGTTATGGGGAGTTGGGTTAGTGTGACTTTGCCTCTAACTGGGTGTGGAAAGACTGAGCTCTAGTTTCATCTAGGTTATTTACTAACTCTGTGACCTTGGCTAAGTCACTGTTCTTTGGGCCTCAGCTTCCTCCTCTCTGTAGTTAAGGGGCTTGACTGCATAACTTTGGTCAGTTCTGACACGCTGTACTTCTGCCATCCCTACAGGCTTGTCAGCTGGAGCAGCAGGACAAAGGGCCTCTGTAAGAGTCCACATAGGGATGGGGTAGAGCTTGTGCTTGTCTTTATCTGTATGCATATTATTATTATTATTATTAACCATAACAGCAAATATACAATAACTAACATTCCTTGGGGATGCATCACCTGTTAGGCTCTGTGGCAAGTGCATCATTTAATTCATTCCTTTCAACAAACCCATTTTACAGACAAGGACAAGAGTCTTAAAGAGGGTAAGTGACTTGTCCTAGGACACACAGCTTATGGTGGCAGAAGTGAGTTTCTTGTCGGGGTGGTTTGATTTTAGAGTCTATGCCCTCAAACACCAAACCACATATTCTGGGTTACCCACAGACAGATGAATATCAAACTGAAATCCTCTGTTACGTGCTCTGACAACTTAATTATGTTTGGCTTGCTCACTTTGGGTGTTTAACACTGCATTAGTTTTCTGTGGCTGCCATAACAAATGACTACAAAGCGGGTGGCCTAACAGCATAAGTTTGTTCTCTCACAGATCTGGAGGCCAGATGTCTGAGATCGAGGCGCTGACAGGGCTGCACTCCTTCTGAAATCCTAGGATAGGAGAGAGTCTGTCCCATGCCTCTTCTAGCTGCTGGTGGCTTCAGGTTGGCTTTTGGCCCCATCACTCTAGTCTCTGCCTCTGTGGTCACACTGCACCCCATCCCCTGTGTGTCTTCTTTTCTGTGTTCCTGTTTCATAAGAATATGTGTGATTACATTCAGGGCCCAGCTGATAATCCAGGATAAGTTCTCTTCTCAAGATCTTTAACTTAACCACACCATTTTCCATATAAGGAAATATTTGCAGGTTCTGAGTATTAGACGTGAACCTGTGTTTTGGACCACCTTTTAATCCACTATAATTATGGACTTAAGGATTTTTTACATTTCACTGTATTTTCATCAGTTTTTCTCACTATTCTTTTTGAAGCAAAAACTGTCCCATTGTCTGCCAGTGGGAGTCTCTTCAAGTCATCCTCTTGCTCATTAGGCATGACCCCAAAAGTCTGCAAGCCACTCTTCATTCACGGGCACAAGCTGTCAGAGGCTGACCTTGTGTGTTCCCTGCCCCCATCCTGGAGTTTCAAAGTTGCCCTAATTTCTCTCATTAGTGAATAGTATTTCTCTCTGATATTGTCCATTCTGTTTTACTTCATTTAAAAATATAACTGAGCCCTGGTTGGTTGGCTCAGTTGGTTGAACATTTCCCGTGCACTAAACAGTTGCTGGTTCGATTCCCAGTTGGGATGTGGGCAGGAGGCAACCGATCGATGTTTCTCTCCCTCTCTCTCCCCCTCTGTCTCTCTCTCTCTTAAAATCAGTGGCCATATTCTCCAGTGAAGAAAAATAAATAAATCAAGTTTAAAAAATGACTGATTGCAATGCACTCACTTGATTTCAGGGTCTTAAGGATTTTGACCTTCAGTCTGAAAACCACTATGCTGGGCTATTCTATTTCTTCTTATCTTACCCACAAATTTAGGAACTTCTCCCTTATCTGAATGTGAAGTACCCCAAAGGCCGAGCCAAAACACCATCCAGCTCTCTTTTGGCCCCAGAACAGGTTGTGCCTACAAAGGGCTATATTTCCCAGCCCCGACCCTACCCTGGCACCTTGCTTCCCTTCTGGGTGTCCGCTCTCCCCTTTCCCTCCCTTGTTCTCCACTCCTCTTCCCTCCCCTCCTTACTCTTCCTGATCTGCCCCACTATATCACTGTCAGGCTTCTACTTTGCCACTCTAAGAGGCTAATGCGAAAATGGCCCACAGATGGCACAGACAATACGGAAAAGAGCCTCTCTCTTCATTAGGGAAACACATGACAGTGTTTTAAAATGATTAGATTATTACCACAAAAATTATGCCAAAATTCAAACAACCTCTTAATGTACTCTTGTCAAGGGCTCCTGAGGCCCCCTTGGGGTTCTCCTGGGGTAACACCAAGGACAGCCCAAGAACTGGCTGCCCAGTCCTTACTGTGGCCTTCAACGGGACCCTGTGGTACAGAAATCTTTGAGCAGTGTATTTGCCTCCAGTGCAGCCTCTCATCTGTAACCACGTGCAAATACTGGGCCCCAGGCCAGTCCCCAACAAACTTTGTATTTGGTGGCTGCCTTATCCCCATCAGCCTCCTTCTTGTCCCACACCCAGGCTCTGAGCTCTAACGAGCCCACAGGTGTCCCTGGAAGGCAATCCTTCCCACCTGTCTGGGTTGAGCACCTCAACTTCTAGCATGCCTGTTTTTTTTCAGCACCCTCTCTGGAGGCATACAGGAAGGAAAACAAATGGGGTGAAGTCCTTCACAAAACACCATTTAAGGCTGACAGACACTTGACCTCTTACCCTCCCCAGAGGGTTGCATTTTTACAATGCCTTGGGAATTGCTCTCAGCCCAGTCCTTTCTCCAGTCTATTGGTCTGGACCCTAATTTCTTCCTTCACGGAGAGCTTCTACCTCACCTCCTACCCTCCAGCGCCTGTCCCCACATGGTGTCCTAGAAAGAAACCCCAAAAGCCACATCAAAATAAAGACTTCATGTATCTGATTATCTGAGGGGGAGGATAGTGGTGGGGATTAGAAAAGATGAAATGCACCCATATTAAAATTATAGGTTAATATTAATGAAGCTGCATTTTAAACAAATATTTAAAAATAGATTTTAATTTCATAGTATGGTCAGCCAAGGCAGCTGAAAGAAAGGGGGACCCAGAAGGAGGGCAATATAGAAGTGACTGGCCAAGGATCAGCTTCCAGCGAAGGAGACAGGAAGGCAGCAGAGGGAGGGAGAGAAGAGCAGGGAAGCTGAGGGAAAAAGGTCACCAATGAGCAGAAGCAGTGGGTAAATTATCAACAAACTGCTTCATTTTAGTAGTAACTCCATGTTATTGCCCATGATCCCTGACATTGGAAATTCTGATTTGTTAGCACTTCAGCTGCTCTTCCTCTTTAGATCTTTCTGTCTCCCCTTTCACTAGGAGCAACTTCATCTTTTCAGTAGAGGAAACATTTTGGTCTGGGTTTTGTGGTCAAAAGTCCTGTCTGGCTCTGTGTTCCTGTTTCCATCACTAGTTCCAAACAGAGTGACAGAGATAGGGTAGAAACAGTGCATTTGGTGGGAGGGTGGGCAAGTGAATCAGCACCTCCAGATTGAAGTGACATGTTGGAGGACCACTTTGTCAGTAGGTGAAGACAGTAGCATATGGGAATGTGGGGAGGCCTTAGTGACAGCCACCCCCTGCCACCCCTGGCCCTGATGGACAGGGACTTCCCCATCCCTTTTCTGCTTCCATTCTACCTCTGATTAAGGGCTCTGGCACAATATTTGAAGAAACATAAAAAGCCAAGTTCATTTGCTATGATATAATTGCATTAAGGAGGATAAAATTAAAGGCTTTTCATGGCCGACATCTCCAGGATTATTTGATTATTTAATCATTTCAAAGTGCCCTTCCCCTCCCCGCCAAAAAAGAAGATGCTTTATGAAGGAATTCATTTGGGGAAATTACATATGGGTATCTCTTTGAGTTGTTCCAGCTGCTAATGACCTAGAGAGCTGCTCGCAGACCAGGTAAGGGGCTTTGACTTTCTCCCCTCCCCTTTGTGCTGTTGACAGACGAGCAAGAGTCTGCCACCAGGACAACAGAGACCAAGGAGTGGAAAATGAGTTTAAGTTATTCCAATTAGATGCCAGAAAACATCTGGGGCCATTTTACCTTCTTTAATTTACTTGGTATAGACACTTTTTTTTGGAAGGTAGCTAATGAATTCCCTGCCCTTGGAAGAGAGAGTGGCACCTCTTCTGTGAGGGGGAAATAAGCAGTGCAGGAGGCTGTTCTCTCTCAAGGTCATGCAGGGTGGTAGTTCTAGGACCCTGGGTCTTATGCCCTCACCATCCTTCTACTGCCAGACCAACACTGACTCCAGGTGGCCCCACTTCTCAAGCTCGCCTTAGCCTGGTCTTTCCCCAGGGGGCAGTGGCACTGGGCCCTAGAGACCTGCAGAGTTCACTCACCCCATCCCTCTGTCTGAAACCCCATTGGGATCAGATCTCTGGGACTTCAAGGCTGCTTTCTGTTCATTGTTCTGGACTCACATAGTCTGTAAACTCTCCTGCTGCACTTTCAGTTCATTCCTACTTGTTCAGGGCTCATCAGAAGGATGGTAGAATAAGGACTGTGTAAGACAGAACAGACAAGAATGTTTTCTTTATGGTCTTATCTGAAGAAGTACTGCCTGAAGTGACTGATAGCCAACCCCAGCAATGGTAAATACTGATGGTCAGCCACTAGTTCTTGATGTGCCAACTGACACTTGGATGTTTGTTCAAAGGTCTCTCCTACTGCCCAAAGACTTAGGCACACTGGTTGGAGGCACCGGAGAGAAAGGCACCAACTAGAGGCCAAGTCTGGACCTGCCCTTGCTAATCCTGGAGATCCTGGGCTGGCTCTGGGGGTGCATCCAGGGTTATGTAGTTCATTGCTCATCTATATTGGTAGTTCACTTTGTTTACTATTGAATCCCCAGGGATAAAACATAGTAGGTATTTCACCAATATACACTAATATTGTTTGATGAATGAACATTATGGAGCTTAGGTTAGGCTAATTTTTTATGCATAAGAAATTACAACACCCAGACTTCTGGCCAAGATGGAGGCATAGGTAGACACATTGTGCCTCCTCACACAACCAAAGGAAGGACAACAGTTCAAAAACAAAAAACAACCATAACTGAAAGAAAATTGAACTGTATGGAATCCAACAACCAAGGAATTAAAGAAGAAACATTCATTCAGACCTGTAGGAGGGGCAGAAATGGGCAGCCGGGTGGAGAGGACTCGCTGTAAGGCAGTGGCTGCTGGACCCAGTGAGGTGGTGGATTGTGGAGTGGGTGGTCCTACATTTGCGCACAGATAAACTGGGAGGAACAACTGGGGAGTGAGACAGACCTTGCAACCCAAGCTCTAGCTCAAGGAAATAAAGCCTCAAACCTCTGATTGAAAACACTGGTGGGGGTTGAGGTGGCAGTGGGAGAAACTCCCATCACTGGAGAGACCCACAGGATCCTAGAACATACACAAAACCACCCACCTGGGAATCAGCACCAGAAGGGCCCAATTTGCTTGTGGGTAGCGGGGGAAGTAACTGAAAATTGGCAGAGAGCAGAGCAAGTGCCATTGTTCCCTCTTGGACCCCTCCACCACATATAGCATCACAACCTAGCAACGTGGGTTGCCCTGCCCTGGTGAACACCTAAGGCTCTGCCAGGCACACGTAACAGGCACACCAACACCAAAAAAAAATGGCCCAAATGAAAGAACAGATCAATGCTCCAAAAAAAAAATACAACTAGGCAATGAAGAGATAGCCAACCACAGTTCAAAACACTGGTAATCAGGATGCTCACAGAATTGGTTGAATATGGTCGCAAATTAGATGAAAAAATGAAGGCTATGCTAAGTGAAATAAAAGAAAATGTACGGGAACCAACAGTGATGGGAAGTAAACTGGGACTCAAATCAACAGTGTGGACCAGGAGGAAGAAAGAAACATTTAACCAGAACAGAATGAAGAAACAAGAATTCAAAAAAATGAGGAGAGGCTTAGGAACCTCCAGGACATCTTTAAACATTCCAACATCCGAATCATAGGGGTGCCAGAAGGAGAAGAGGAAGAACAAGACATCGAAAACTTATTTGAAAAAATAATGCAGGAAAACTTCCCCAATCTGGCATAGGAAATAGACTTCCAGGAAGTCCAGGAAGCTCAGAGAGTCCCAAAGAAGTTGGACCCAAGGAGGAACACACCAAGGCACATCATAATTACATTAGCCAAGATAAAAATGACATTCTTTGGTGCAGAAGTTTTTAGCGCATCACCCTGTCTGAGTTGAGGCTGCTGCACATATTAATAATGTTCAGTTAGGAACCTGAGAAACGTTTAACTTTAATTATTTCTTAAAAATAAATTCTAAGCATTAAAACTGTGCTAATTTAACTTTTTCAAGGAAAGAAGGAAATGAAAATTATACTTTCCCTAGGTGGAAGGGGGTGGGCTGTGTCAGTGTTAGAAGGCCCATGGGGTAGGGGTGCTGGGAGAGGACATGTGAGGCTGTCTCTCTTTTCACTGCTAGTATTGTGGCATTGGTGGTGGGGGTTGGGGGGTGGGGCAAGCAGAAGCAGGAAGAAAGCTTGACTGGGTTTGGAGATTTCTTTTTGAGAGAAGAGCTCCACTTACAGAACATCTCCCCATGGGATGTGCAAAAAGACCGTTGCAAACCTCTTTGCTTCTGCAGCTGAACATCTCTACAGGTGTCAGGGAGGGACAGCATTGTGGTTAGCCTTGCAGATCTTGGAGGCTATCAAATGTAGATTCAAATCCTGGTGCTTCCACTTGAAAGCTGTGCAATGTCAAAATGGCAGCTGCATCTTTCTGAGCCCCATCGCTAAAATGGGGCTTTTTAGAACTGCCTTTCCATACATGTGCAGATTGAGAGTGATAATGTATGTATAATGCTTGGCCTGATGTATTGTAAGATACCTAATACATGGCAAGAGGTGGAGGACTCTGGTGCCCTGTGTTTAATGGTATTCTCACACTGAGTGGTTAGAGTATTAGTCATCAAACATGACAATACTGAAACCCTAACATGTGCCAGGACCACGCCTGAGCTGCCACAGCTCACTGAAAGTAGAGCTGAGATTCAAACCAAAGCCCCATCTTTTCACCATTTGCTGTTGCTTTCCAGGTTGAAGCATAGGTAGCCTAGAGAAGCCTATACCTCTAACAGAGTCCCCTACCCTCTATGGGGTTGTACTCTGCCCATTTTGGAAAGAGCCCTCCTGGACAGAAGACTCTTCTAGCTTGCCAGCCTGCCCTTCCCAAGAGGCACTTCCGAAAGTCTGTTCTCCTGGTGGACCCATTCAGGGCTGAATCTGCTAGACAGCAGTCCTGTTGTTATCTGGAAAACCCACTGATCCGAAGAGAGCTGGTTTGGAAACTGAAGAGAGAGGGAGGCAGGCAGTGGAGGTCGGGGACAGTGGGAGTTTCACCTCTGGAGCTCTCAAACCCTCAAAAGCAGGATGGATGATTAAACCCTCCTTCTTGCTAGAATCCTGTCCAGCTCACAGACCTGAAAAACAAGTGACCTCCTCCTGCTGGAGCAGGAGGTTGCACTGAGCTGCCTTCCACATCTTGCTGCCTGAGGAAGCCAGATGAGAACATCCTCATCCTCCACCTCACCCCACTCCCATGTGCAGTTGAGCTCAGCTTTGACAGCCAGGGAGCAAAGCCCAGGAGAAATTGGGCTGGTGAAACCAGAGTATCTAGAGCAGCCAAGGGTGTTGTTTCCTGTCCCATTGTCCTTTTTCAGCACTGAGAAGATGGGAGGGCAGCAGTGGTGGCCAGGTGTGTCCAGGAATCCCTGGGGAGGCCTCATGTCATGGTCTCTACAGTGTATCTGGTTCCTGCTCTGCCTGCTGTGACTTTCTCAGAGATAATCTGTCTGTGTGGTTACAAACCTTTCAATTCCCCACCTGCTCAGAAGGGGAAGATATTTGGATTGTTATTAGAATTATTGTAGAACCAACTGAAGGACACTAGATCAGTAATACAAACTGAGAGGCCCAAATCAAATTTCTGCTTGTTCTTTGCTTGTGTAAAGTCACAGAGTCCCTGGCAAGCCTTGTACAGGCATGCGCACGTGGTGGCCAGCTGACCTCTATCTGGGACATTGTTACATTTCTGTTGCTCACTATCTGTGTATCTGGGGGCTGACACCAAGGCCCACCACTCTGCTCTGACACAGACCTGCCCTGAGAATCGTAGTTCACAGGTTAGATGCTCAAATGGTGTGTCCCCTGCCATGGCCCAGGAGTCCAGCTGCACTGTCACCATTACTCATTCTCTAGGAGGAAGCAAGGAGTTCTACATGTCACATAGCCTCAGATCAGGTAATGACATGGATGTGTAAGGAAGGGTGTGGGGGTAGCATACCCACACCACCACTATCTCCCCTTGCTCCTGCTCCTGCTCCTGCTCCTGCTGGTAGTATGTACTATTTTGAGCTACAGCAATTCTGCTTTATTGGAAAGGAAATCCCCCAAGGAGGGGTAATACTGCTGAACTATTCACAATCATGGACAGTTTAGTATGAATTAGATAACCCAATGATGCTTTCCTGTGTGACTGCAGAGTAAGAGGGTTGTGAGGAAGACTGGAAAGGGTATAAGATCACTGGGCGATAATGGAAAAAGAGCAAAGGAGGGGAGCCAAGGGCATTGAAGAAAAGTGGGATCCCTGCTTTGCCAGGTTATCTCTTCTTTCTCTTAAAACTGTTATTTAATTTAAACTTTTTCATGGGAGTCTATCAAACGTACAAAAAAAATTGAAGAATTATATGTGTAGAACTTTGAATTTTAACAAAGTGAGCACATTTTTATATCCAGCACCCATATTGAGGAGCTATCCTCAGACTCCCAGCTGGTCACTCTCATCCCCAGAGTGTCCCCTGCCCTGACTCCCAATGCCATACAGAGTAAGCTTTGCCTCCCCTGTGCTTTAAGAACATGTGATCATACAGTATGCCTCTGTTGTGTCTGGCTTTCTTTTGTTCAGTATTCTCTTTGTAGGATTTATCCCTGTTATAATTTGTTCATGTTCATTGCTATGTTCCATTGTATGAATACTACCATGTGTTGGTTCTATGATTGATGGGCATTTCAATGTCTAGTTTTGATTTTCACAAACACCAGTGCCTTGAATAATCTTGGACATGTTTTTCTTATTTCTCTGTCATGTCTCCAGTTAGTTGGCATTCTCTTGGGAACCTCCCTCTGGGAGCTGGCCTTTGTAGTACTCCATCGTACTCCACGAGGGCAGGGACGTTTAAAGGTGATTTTTTGGCTCCTGGGCCGGTGTCTGGCACTGAGGAGATGCTCAAAAGTATTGGTTGAGTGAATAAATGAACAAATTTTACCTGCCTTACAGTTTTGCCTGGAGCTGGTCTTAATATTTAAGAAAAGCAGTTTAAAAAAGACTGTGTTGGGGAGTTCCGGAAACCAGCTAGGATGCTTCCACAGAGAGAGTATTACTCTCTAGGTTCTGGGCTCCCTTTGGGTCCTGGGTGTCCCTGAGATTGGGACTGGGGACCAGAATTACAGGCAGAGGTGTCTGGCTGGGCAGGAGTAACCTTTTGGGGGAGTTTCACAAAATACCCCAGAAACCAAGCTGATGCAGAAGGAGCATCTACTCCCTTGTCTCTGAGAACACTGATGCCCTGCACCTTCCTGGACATAGGCATTTGGTGGCCAGCTGGGCAGGAGGAGCTGTGAAGACTAGAAGAGGAAAAACAGACACCTGAGCAGATAATGTTCTTCTCCTTTCCAGAGGCGAGGTATGGAGGAGAGCCAGACAGGCACGGAGCCCTCACTGTGAGGGAAAGTGAGTATCTTCATATCTGGGCTGTATTGTTTTCACTGGCAAGTGACAAAGTAAAAGCAGGAACATGAGCTTATTGAAATGCAGTGTTGGGGTACCCCGGGTTTTTCTCCCTTGGTGCTTGGCAGATCCTTCCCAGGAGAGGGATTAGGTTTCCAGGCTCTACCTGAGCAGTGTGGGGGTGAGCAGATTATTCTTTATTCATACACTTTTTACTGAGCCGCATAACAAATGTGTTGTAAATCACCCTGCTTTAGAGAGAGCCTGATGTATAACACAGGGCTGCTTCCCCTATTATAATGTGGGTTGGTCAAGTTTCACTCACATCAAAACCATTTGGGATGCAGTTGCTAAGTTTCCAAAGTAAATGTTACTTCTTAAAGAATTTCTCACCCGAAATAATTATTTCTTAGAGTGATCTGAGGCTAAGCTAGTTTAATGTAATCATTTGACTCAGCCCAGTTTTTTTTCCTAGTGAAATGAGCCAAGTGCTTAAAGCCTGCAGAGCAAAATTGTCCTCCTTTCTCCTGGGTCCCTTTAGCCTACAGAACTGTCCCTTCCCCACCCCCAATTATCTTGTCCTCATTATGGCACCTAAATCCCATCTTATGCCTGAATTTATGTTAATTAAACAATTTCACAACACTTACTGTGTGACAAGCACTCTTCTAAGCTCTTTAACAAATACCAACTCATTTAGAAGACACTTATCTTTAACCCCATTTTCCAAATAAGCTCATTGGTAGTGGAGCTGGAATTTGTCACTTTCTCACAACTTCAATTGTATCTTCTAAAGTGGCATGATAAGCAGGGGTCCACATTGTTCAGGAATTAGAAGTAACTTTCTGTGCCTGTCTTAACATCATCAATATGCAGTGAACAAGAGGAAGGTCAGGCCCTGGGAAAGGAATTGCAGTCTATGAAGGACACCTGTCGAAGGACGGGCTGAATCAGGAGCACCATGGACAGAGGTGAAAAGGTAAACATGGAGCTCATCTCCCAGAACCATCTGAGCTCTGGATGGAAGAATTACAAGGGTCCGCTCTTTATTCTCCTCATCTTGATAGACATATACACCACAGGTGCCCTTTGCATCTCTGAGTGTACTCTCCCTTTCTCCTGCCTTTTCCTTTCTCTCATTTCCTCCATGGCTTCCTCATCCCCATCTCCCCTCTGGTGGTCTCTGTCTCAGTCAGGGGCACCAATGTCTACACTGTTCTTCAGTCTAGAACACTAGAAGTCATCCTTATTTTCTTTCTTGTCAACCCTGCCTTCTAAGAAGGTCTCAAATGCAAACACACTTCTCCCTTCACCTTGCTGGCATTACCTTTACACTTGGATTAGTTCATCTTTTCTCAAGGTTCCCAAAATATCCTGAGATTCCTGTACCTTCCAGGAAGGGACTTTCTTTGTTCACCTGGTAACATTGCTAGAAACCCTGTAAGCAAGGTACCAGGCTGATTTTTCCAAGAAGGTTTTTTATTAGCTTCCAAAGTCAATCTAGTTTCTTAAATCTGTCTGGTGCTATCCGAGTCTATGTATGTTTTTCTCAAGCATGACATTCTGGTCAAAACCTTGGAAACGCAGCTAGTTTCCAATAGTGTCCTGTTATAAGGAGAATTGATTCTTACTGAACTAATGTAAATATTGCTATGAAAAATAATAGTACTCACTAAGGGTTTCCAAATTCTGAAGGGTTCACGTAGGGAGAAAAATACAAATGTTTCAATATTGCTCACAAAGCTGTAATTTACCAAATTGCTCTAAGTCCCAGGTAGTTTAAGAGAAACACATTTCCAGATGTCTGGCAAACAGATTTTTTTTCAAAATCAGAAATATTTTAAACAAGAAGTCATAAAAATTATAATCATCTTTTTAAAAGTATTTTTTATTGATTGTGCTATTACAGTTTTTTCAATTTTCCCCCTCCACCCTTCCCCCGCAACCTTCCAGCATCACACCCCTTAGTTCATGTCCATGGGCTGTACATGTAAGTTCTTTGACTTCTCTGTTTCCTATACCATTTTTTATCTCTCCCCTTCTATTTTATGCCTACCAATTATGCTTCTTCTTCCCTGTACCTTTTCCCCCTATTCCTCCCTTCCCCCTCCCCACTGAGAACCCTCCATGTGATGTCCATTTCTCTGATTCTGTTCCTGTTCTACTTGTTTGCTTACTGTTTGTTTTCATTGTTTTTCTTTTAGGTTCATTTGTTGATAGTTGTGAGTTTGTTATCATTTTACTATTCATATTTTTTATCTTCCTTTTCTTAGATAAGTCCCTTTTACATTTTATATAATAATGGCTTGGTGATGATGAACTCTTTTAACTTGACCTTATCTGGGAAGCACTTTATCTGCCCTTCTATTCTAAATGATACCTTTGCTGGATAGAGTAATCTCGGATGTAGGGCTTTGCCTTTCATGACTTCAAATACTTCTTTCCAGCCTCTTCTTGCCTACAAGGTTTCTTTTGAGAAATCCGCTGATAGCCAATGGGAACTCCTTTGTAGGTAACTCCCTCCCTTCCTCTTGCTGCTTTTAGGATTCTCTCTTTGTCTTTGATCTCAGGTAACTTAATGATGATGTGCCTTGGTGTGTTTCTCTTTGGGTCCAACTTCTTTGGGACTCTCTGGGCTTCCTGGACTTCCTGGAAGTCTATTTCCTTCCCAAACTGGGGGAATTTTCCTTCATTATTTGTTCAAATAAGTTTTCAATTTCCTGCTGTTGTTCTTCTCCTTCTGCCATCCCTATAATTCAGATATTAGAACGTTTCAGGTTGTCCCAGAGGTATGTCAGTCTCTCTTCACTTTTTTTGAATTCTTGTTTCTTCATTCTGTTCTGGTTGGATGTTTATTTCCCCCTTTTGTTCCAAATCAATGCTTTGAGTCCCGGTTTCCTTCCTGTCACTGTTGGTTCCCTGAATATTTTGCTTTATTTCATTTTGGGTATCTTTCATTTGTTTTTTCATTTTTCAACCAAGCTCAATCAGTTCTGTGAGCATTTTGATCACCATGGCTTTCAATTCTCCATCAGATAGGTTGGCAATCTCCTCATCACTTAGCTCTCTTTCTCAAGTTTTTCTCTGTTCTTTCATTTGGGCCATATTTCTTTATCTCAGCACACCTGTCAAGTTTTAAGGGGGCAGGGCCTTAGGAATTCACCAGGGCAGGGAAGCCCTCCTTGGTGTGCTGTGGCACTGCCTGTGGGGGAGAGGCCAGAGAGGGAACAATGCAGCTTGCCTGCTCCTCTCTAGCCTACTTTCCAGTGAACTCTTGTGTGAGACTGGTAGTTTCTGCCACCTTGACAACCGCCATAGTCTCCAGTGAGCTTTGAGTCTCAGTTCAGCCTTCAGCCGCTGGCCCCGCCTGTGCAGTTCACCACCTCACCAGGGGTTCTTACCAGTCTGGTTGTTCTGGTTGACTTTTCTTTAATTCTTTGGTTGTGGAAGTTTCATGCAGTTTGATTTTCTGGCACTTCTGGTTGTTTATTGATTTTAGATCGGTCATTGTCCTTCTTTTTGGTCGTGCAAGGAAGTGAAGGATTTCTACCTAAGCCTCCATCTTGGCCAGAACTCCCCTATAATCATCTTAATCAGTTCATTTAGTTTCACATAATTAATTCTTATTGATCTTGATCTTTTGTTAGCAGTTTTATGAAGAGATTAGCTCTTTTTAAAACTAATTTTACAAATTTTTACCCAGTTCAGTAGTATGAGCTGAAAGTTTATCAAAAAATATATTTCAGAGCACTGATTTTCAACCTTTTTCAGCTCACGGCACATATAAACTAATTACTAAAATTCTGCACCACACCAAACATAATTTTTGCTGATCTGTAAAGACATAGGTATAACTTTGATTCCTTCACACTGGAAGGCTATTGATGTATTGGCTGTTGTCAGTTTTTTATTTGACAATCAAAGGGAAGACAGGTCAGTGCCCTTAACTAAATAGTCAGGTACTGCATGTTTTAAAAATTCTTGTGGTACCCCAGTGGAAAATTGCTATTTTAGAGCAAGTGTCAGGGTTCTCTCCATGAATCTCTGTGAAGAAATAGGGAGTGGGACCTTTGGCCCACTTTGAGAATGCATTTGCAAAGCATCAGAGGAAGACAATGACTCTCTTTTAGGAATACTTATATTAATGATATTCACTCATACAGAATGCTCTAGAAGTTTATAATCACTTTTTTGATAATGCTTCTCATGCAATTCAACACACCAAGTAAGCCTGGTTTGTTTAATATCTAACTTTTATGAGGAGAGAAAACAACTTTTTCTGAGATGTTCTAGGGTCCCTCTGAAAAAATTCAATTTTATTTGCAGGCTAAGAAAAAGGCTACTTAAAATTTGAATCTTCGGGGTGTGGAGAGGGGACAGCAAGTGCCGCCCGGCCACTGCCCACAACTCTGTGAAGAAGTCCGATGCATACATGAGCCAGGGAGTGAAAAGAGAGCACGTGGAGGCCCCCATGGGGCCAGGCAGCAGCACCAGGAGGCCAGACCCAGCATCAGTTTCAAATTTGAATCTCTTACATACAGACTGTAACCTAATTTCTAAGATTTTTATATAAGAGGTAGATCAAAAGGACTGTACTATCAGTGTAACAAAGAAGGGGATTTCAAGATCACTGCAGAGTCATGGAAGCTCCATCTGCTTACTCCCAGCCCTGGAATGGATTTGCAGCTAAACTGCAGAGCAATCAACTTGAAAAACCAGTTGAAGTATAGCTGATCAGGGAATCTGTACGTAGGAGTACAGAGGAAGACAGGAGGAGACACAGAGAGAGGGTGAGCCCCTTGTACAGATGCTATGACTGGGAAGCCAGAGGGATATTGTGGCAGCAGAGCTCCCTCTCACAGAGCGTGTGGAGTGTGAGTCCCATGTAGGGGTCCCCAATCCAGAGCAACAAAAGGTGGGAATGGGAGCTTGTATAGCATTGGTCAGTGTGAAGCAGGGGGGATTCCATCCCACGTGGGAGATTCTGAGCACACCATCCCAGGGGAGGAGCCAGCCCATTGTTCCAACTCCAGCCTGGGAAGTTTACCCTGATCTATGACTGCTGGAGGGGCCTAGGAGGGGCCTGCTCCATATACCCAGCAGTGAATATGAAGGGCCCTCTGTTCTCCAGCAGGGTGGAGTTGGGCAGTGAGGCTTGAGGAGAGGACTGTTCTTGCCCACATTAAGTGCATGGGCAGCAGCCCTCCCCCCACTACTGAGATGCTGTGTCTGCCCCAAGGCAAAGGGATACAGAGGAGCTGGGCTGGAAATCTGACCCTGCTCTGCTTGGTTAGACAGCGTAAGGGAGTGGGACCTTTGGCCCACTTTGAGACTGGATGGAACTGGGTGTTTTGGTCCTGCCCTGCTGCCTGTGTTTTTGCTTTTTTCTCATTTTGTCCAATCTCCTCCTGTATGGGTGGGTGGTGCAGAGGTGCCAGCAAGACTTGCAGAGCTGGGTTTTTGCAACTGTGTCTCCCAGGCAGGCTTCTACTGGGGAGTCATGGGGGACACTGAGCTCTGTGGGTACAATACAGGGAAGCATAACTGAACTCCCCAGAGAGTTCAACCCACACAGCTACAGGAAAGACAAAAAGTGCCTTTTCCTGCCTCCTACAGAGAGGGTACTCCCTGGTCTCTTTGAGTCACCCCTGCCAGGTCCTGGTTACACCCCCTGAGTGCATTTCTGTGAGGGAAGAAACAACAACTCAGAGCAGCACATTCAAAGGGCAAGATTCCAGACAGACCCAACATTTGGGCTCCTAAGACCCCGTCACCTGGTCTACTAGAAAGTCCGCCTTGAGAAACTTGCTGAGTGCCAGGTAGGGACAGCATCTGATATTGGCTTACAACAGAGAACCTCTTGGGAAGCCCTAGATCTGCACAACAACTGGTGAGCTTCAGACAACATTGGAGCAGGGTTCAAGGAACTCCACATTCTGCATATCCAGAGACTGATTGCACCAGGCACAACAAATGCTGAGCAAGCTACATATTTTTCTTTTTTATCTTTATTTTCTCTTTTATACCTCATTTTGTTCTTTTTTCTCTTCTTTTTTGCTTTCATATCTCTTATTCTCTTTCCTATTCTTCTATTTTTCTTTTTTATTTTTTCTCCCCATTTTTCCTTCCTATTCTTTTAGTTCATTTTTAATTTTTCTCCTTTTTAATATATTTTATTTTTACTATAATATTTTTCTCACTTTTCCTTCTTTCATTTTATATTCTCTTTTCTGTGTTTTTTCTTTTTAATTCTGTTTTTCTTGTCTTTTAAAAAATAATTATTTTTTTGCTTGTGGTGGTTTTTTGCCTCTTTTTGTCTAATTTTTTTGTTTTGTTTTTCTTGATGGTTTTTGAGTGTTTTTGTAGTTGTTGAATGCCTTTCAGTTTTTTTGTTTTTGTTTTTTTGGTTTGTACTATTTTATTCTGTCAGCATCTGTACAACAATTTAAATGTAGTCAGTGTTGAGCCTCATAGTGAACCATCCTGAGAGCCAAGCTAAACCATGAAAGGGACAACAGCAATCAAGAACCATTTATAACAGGAGGGCCACATAACTCACACAAGGGTCATTTCCTAGAGCACCCAGCTCAGGTGATTGAGGAGACTGCACCACTGGGTTCCATAGGACACATACTACAGAAGGCCACCACATCAAATTTGGGAGTCATAGGAGCTCTATTTAATACATAGAAACAAACACAAAGAGACAGCCAAATGGAGAAACAACAAAACAGGACCCAAATGAAAGAGCATGAGGAATCTCAAGAAAAAGCTAAATGAAATAGAGGCAAACAATTTATCTGACACAGATTTCAAAGTAATGGTTATAGGATGCTCAACAACGTGAAAAAGGACACAGAAATCATGAAAAATAATCTTTCAGAAATAAAGAAAAACATACCTGAAATAATAACTGGAAGAAATAATAAGTAGGTTGGATGAAGCAAAGGATCGGATCAGCAAATTAGAAGACATGGTAGAAAAAAACAATCATAGCACAAAAGGAAAAAAAACATTTTAAATTAAGAGGATACTTTAAGGGATCTTTGAAACAACATGAAATGTAACAATATTTGCATCATAGGGGTACAAGAAGAAGAGAGCAAGAGATAGAGAACCTGTTTGAAAAAATAATGACAGAAAACTTTCCTATCCTGGTGAAAGAAAAAGTCACACAATTTCAGGAAGCACAGAGAGTCCTAGTAAAGATGAACCCAAAGAGACCAACATCAGAACACATCATAATTAAAATGGCAAAAGGGTAAAGACAAGGAGAATCTTAAATGTAGCAAGAGACTGTTAGTGACCTAAAAGGGAGCTCTGATAAGGCTGTCAGCTGATTTCTCAACAGAAACACTTCAGGCCAGAAAGGGTTGGCAAGAAATAGTCAAAGTAAAAATAAATATGAAAATAAAATGAAAAATAAAGAAATGCAACCAAGAATACACTACCCAGCAGGGGCAGCATTTAAAATTGAAAATGAAATAGATTCACAGAACAACAACAACAAGGCTAAAGGAGTTCATTACCATTAAACCAGCATTGCAAGAGGGATGTTAAAGGACCTGCTTTAAGGAAAAGAAGAAATAGAGAGAGATAGAGGAACATAGGTATAAAGGAATGAAATAGCAATTAATAAGTCATTATCTATAATAACCTTAAATGTAAATGGATTAAATGTTCCAATCAAAAGACATAGGGTAGCTGAAGAGATAAGAAAAATACCCTTATATATGCTGTCTACAAGAGACCCACCTCAGAACAAAAGGTTTACATAGGCTAAAAATGAAGGCATGGAGGAAAATATGCCATACAAATGGAATTAAAAATAAAAAAAGCTGAGGTAGCAATACTTATATTTGATAAAATAGACTTCAAAACAAAGGCCTTAACAAGAGACAAAGAAGGTTACTTTATACTACTAAAGACATAGCTCCAACAAGAGGATGTACCCCTTATAAACATATATGCACCTAATTAGGAGCAACTGCATATATAAAGAAAATCTTGCTTGACTTTAAGGAAGAGATCAATAGCAATATAGTCATAGTAGGGGATTTTAGAACCCCACTCTCACCAGTGGATATATTTTCCAGACAAAAAGTCAACAAAGAAATAGCAACCTTAAATGACGCACTTGATCAAATGGATTTAATTGATATTTGCAGATCATTTCATCCCAAAGCAGAAGAATGTACATTCTTCTCAAGTACGTATGGAACATTCTCAAAAGTAGACCACATGTTAGAATTCAAAGTAAAGTTTAACAAAGTCAAGAAGATTAAAGTCGTAACAAGCATTTTCTCTAATCAAAATGGCGTGACACTGGAAATCAACTTCATTAAACACTCAAAATCGTTCAAACACATGGAGGCTAAATAGCATTAAACAATGAATAGGTTATCAAATGAGATCAAAGAAGATATCAAAAATTACTTAGAAATATGAAAATGATCACAAAACAACCAAAAATCTATGGGACACAGCAAAAGCAATCCTGAGAGGGAAGTTCGTAGCATTACAGGCCTACTTCAGGAAAACAGAAAAATCTCAGATAAACAATCTAACACTACACCTAAAAGAACTAGAAAAACCAACAACAAACAAAGTCCAGAACAAGTAGAAGAAAAGAAATAATAAGGTCAGAGTGGAAATAAATGACATAAAGACTATAAAAAAAAATTCAAAAGTTCAACGAAACCAGGAGCTCATTCTTTGAGAGACAAAGAAGATTGAGGAATCTTTAACTAGATTCATATGGAAGAAAAAGTGAGGACCCAAATTAAAAAAAGTATCAGAAATGGAAGAGAAGTCTCAACTGATATCACAAAAATACAAAGGCTTGTAAGAAAATATTATGAATAGTTATATGCCAAGATATTAAACAACCTGGGCAAAATAGATACATTTCTAGGAACATAAAGTCTTCTAAAATTGAATCAGGAAGATTCAGAAAACTTAAATAGACTGAAAACAACGAATGAAATTGATGTAGTATTAAAAGAAAAAAAAAACAGAAAACAGAAGTCCTATACCAATGGCTTCTCAGGAGAATTTTACCAATCGTTCAAAGAAGAACTGACATCGACCCTTCCTCAAACTATTCCAAAAAATCCAATAGGAGGGAAGTCTTCTAGGCTCTTTTTATGAGACCAGTATTATCCTAATTCCAAAACCAGATAAAGACACATCAAAAAAGAAAATTAGAGGTCAATATATTCCTGATGAACATAGATTCTAAAATCCTAAACAAAACAGTAGCAAACCAGATCCAGCAATAGAGTAGAATGATTGTATACCATGATCAAGTCAGATTTATCCTTGGTGCAATACTTGCAAATCAATAAATGGAATACATTATATAAACAGAATAAAAGATTTAAAAATCACATGATTATTATATAATAAATGCAGAAGAAGCATTCGATAAAATTTAGCACCCATTTATGTAAAAATTCTCAGCAAAGAGGGAATAAAGTGATTGTACCTAGACATAATAATGGCCAGGTATGAAAAACCTAAAGCTACCATTATACTCAATAAGCAAAAACTAAAAGTGTATCCCTTAGATGAGGAACAAGACAGGTATGGCTGCTTCTACCACTCTTATTCAACATAGTACTGGAAGTTCTAGACACAGCAGTCAGAAGAGAAGAGGAAATAAATGGCATCCAAAAAAGAGTGAAGGAAGTAAAACTGTTATTATTGACATATGACATGATCTTGTATATAGGAAACCCTAAAGAATCCACCAATAAACCACCAGACCTAATAAATGAATTCAGCAAAATAGCAGGATCCAAAATCAATAGCCAGAAATTGATGGCATTTCTATATACCAGTTATGGACTATCAGAAAGAGAAACTAGGAAAACAATTTCATTTACTGTTACAACAACAACAACAACAACAACAACAACAACAACAACAAAATAAGGTATCTAGGAATAAATTTAACCAAGGAAGTAAAAGACCTGTACTCAGAAAACTATAGGCCACTGAAGAAAGAAACTGAGGAGGGTACAAATAAATAGAAGCATATACTGTGTTCACAGATTGGCAGAATTAACATCATGAAAATGTCCACACAAACCAGAGCAATCTATAGATTCAGTGCAATTCCTATAAAAATACCAATGTCATATTTCCAGATCTAAACAAATACTTCAAAAATTTACATGGAATCACAAAAGACCCTAAATAGCCTCAGCAATCTTTAGAAAGAAGAACAAAGTTGGAGGTGTCATAATACCTGAAGTATATTGTAAGGCCACTGTAAGTAAAACAACTTGGTACTGGCATAACAGCAGGCATATAGGATCAATGGAACAGAATAGAAAGCCCAGAAATAGACCCATGCTTTTATGGTCAACATTTGACAAAGGAGGCAAGAGCATACAATGTAGGAATGACAGTCCCTTCAATAAATTTTGTCAGGGAAACTCAACTGATACATGAAAAAAAAGTGAAACTAGATCACCAACTTGCACTGTACACAAGAATAAACTCAAATTGGGTAAGGACTAAAATGTAAGTTGCCAAACAATAAAAGTCCTAGAAGAAAACTTAGGCAGTAAAAGCTCAGACATTTCATGTAGTAATATTTTTGCTGATATGTCTCCCAAGGCAAGGGAAACAAATGAAAAAATAAACAAATGGGACATCAAATTAAAAAGCTTCTGCACAGCTAAAGAAACCATTATCAAAGTGAAAGCGAACACATGTTGGGAGGATGTATTTGCCAATGATATATATGATAGGGCTTTAATTTCGAAAATGTATAAAGAACTTACACAGCTCAACACCAGGGACACAAACAATCCAATTTGAAAATAGGCAAAGACCCTGAATAGACACCTCTCCAAAGAGAACATACAGACGACCCATAGACATGTGAAAAAAATGCTCAACGTCACTAATCATTGTAGAGATGCATATTAAAGCCACAATGGGGTATCACCTCACACCACCAGAGTGGCCATCATTAATAAATCAACAAAGTGCAGGCAAGGATGTGGATAAAAGGGAACCCTAGTACACTGTTGGTGGGAATGAAAACTGGTACAGCCACTGCTGAAAATAGTATGGAGTTTCCTCAAAAAATTGTAAGTGGAACTGCCTTTTGACCCAGTGATTCCATTTTTGAAAATATACCCTAAGAATCCTAAAAAACCAATTTGAAAGAGTATATGCACCCCTATATTTATTACAGTGTTATTTACAATAGCCAAGATATGGAGACTCCCTAAGTGCCCATCAGTAGATAAATGGATAAAAAGGGTGTACATTTACACAATGGAATACTACACAGAGCAGTAAAAAGAAGAACTCTAACCTTTTGTAACAGCAAGGATAGACCTGGAGACTATTATGCTAAGTGAAATAAATCAGTCAGTGAAAGACAGATATTATATGATCTCATTTATATGTGGAATCTGATGAACCAAATAAACTGGTGAACAAAATAGAAACAAAGGCATAGATACGTGGAACAGACTGACAGCTGTTGGAGGCAGGACTGGAATAAAGAAGGTGAAGTGATTAATCACAGAACACATCTGCATGAACCATGGACATGGACAACAATATGGAATTGCCTGATGTGGGGTGGATAGAGGTGGGCAAGCGGGGAAAAAGTTGGGACAACTGCAAGAGCATAAACAATAAAACATAGTTTTCAAAAAGGGAAAAATAAAATAAAATTTAAATCTTGGAACATCTGCTAAAATATATCAAAATGTTTGGAGATTAGACTAAAAAGATTAAAAATCATTATGAAACAATACTTATTTACCTATTTATCAAAATACTAATAAAGTATTTCAAAAACAATACAGTAAGTCATAATTATTAGCATAACCTTAGCTCTTATTATTGAGAAGATTCCATTTTCTCAAGTAATCAAGGACCTAAGACAACATAAAACAGAAAATTAACTTGATAAAACACAGAAATTTTGCTTTTTAGGCAGAATTTTTTTTATATCTTAGCAGAAGATCAATAGTCGATGAAAACTTTGTCCTTTTTAATTAAAGTTCTCCCAAATTTAATTTTGAATCAGTTTACTTTTGATTCTCAGATTGAAATATTTAATTTATTCCAGTCTTTTTCAGCTTGATCACACATAAAATTTTTACAAGTCTTCTACAACTTTCCTGTTAAATTTAGTTTTTCTCTTGCTCTGAGTTCTGAAATAACAAGCTTATTTTTAGAACAAATTATTTAATTTTCTTTAAATATATTTTAAACTTTATACCTTCTTTTACCTAAAACATATTAATGTTTTCCATAATAATTAGAATTATTAAAACTTAGAAATCTTAATTTCTAATGAAAATTTAAAAGTAGTAATTATGAGTATGTAATTAAAAATATCTGCATTCTATAGATTGGCAAACCCATGTATACATTTCATAATTCCTGGAAATATAGGCTCTTTTCCTGGAAGATACATTTTATAATTTTTAGAAACATGCTTCCTCAAAAAAGAACAAAATATTTCAATAACAGATTCAAATTTATCCTTTAATTTCTCTGTAATAAGAAGCTAAAAGTAGATAAACAGACTTATTAAACAATTAATGTTTCAGTATTTTATGTTATTTGGAAATTATTTAGATATTCAATAATTTAATTCATCATTTAATCCAATTTAGGACAACTTTAAAAGTTTCAGGATACCAAAAGATTTTGGGAAACTATTTTGAAGTACATATACTATAACTGGTGGTGAAAAATCAGCACTGATGTTATTAGACCTGTGGGGTCAGGCTGGACTTTCATTCAGCAACCTCCATACTTCAGTTCTTGCTAGGAAAGAATTCAGAGACAAGGCTCAAACCATAACAGCAAGTTTACAAAATCACCAAGTAGAAGTGAGCAGTATGAGAAATGGGTGTAGAAGACAAGTTACAGAGACAAAAGAAGGGTCCTTGGAACTTAGGAGACAGAAAGGTAAAGGTAACCCATTTGGAGGGAAAGAGAAGAGGAACATATGAGGTTGAGGGCATCATTTGGGAGGGAGAGCATGGGTCCTCTGTCCTATGTGCTTTAAAAGGTGGTGATTCCTAGGGTCTCAATAGAATATTTATCAGCTTTCCAGGTGTCTTCTTTTGAGGGTTGTGGGCTCCACTGATTGGTTGGCACCAGAGCAGGGGGTCATTAGTTAATGCAGCTGGTCCTGACGTCAGCTTTGGCATTGCTTATCTGGTTTTGCTGCTTTTCTTGTCCTGGAGTTAAAACACAACTAAGGCCTACATGGATTTGATGTGGGTCAGAACCTCATTGTCCCAGGGGCTTAATGCTTAAGAGCTATTCTCTGGACCCTTAGTTTGTTTTCCCTTTAAGGGTATCTAACCTGCATGACTAGCAGCTTGCCAGGGGAAGGAGTGAACCACATGACCAGAGGTATTAAAGGTCAGTGGGTCTAAACCACACGACCAGCAATATGTCAGGGGAGGAAAGGTTACCCTGAAGACAAGATAGGTCCTTGTCTTCCCTGATGTGCGATCACCAACTGGCAGTGACCGCGGAATGCTGCGGATGGCTCGTCGACACACGAGAAATGAACATACACAGAAACAGGCAATTTTCTGTGGAGAAGTAGGGATGGAGTGGCCACTCTCCAAGTGGAAAGCCCCTTGGCTACCCTCTCTAGTGGAGGGCACGTGTTCTCCTGTCCCAGCAGGCTTCTTATTGGGTTCGTTTGTACAAGAATTCAGGTAAAGCTCATTAGTCATTGCAGGGAAGTAAAGATCAAATAACAAGGAACTCTGAGGGCCTACTTTGAGTCAGGGTCAAAGAGCTGTAAAACTTTGAGGAACAAACTTACTTCCTCCTTGAACCCTTCTCATTTAACCGAGAGCATTCTAAACAAAGCAGGTTTCACAGGATTTTACATATTCTTTCTTAGGCCTGATCACCCGGGGAACCCGCCCTTTCTAGTACAGGGCTGCACCACCCTGTCATTGTGTCAGGCTTAGGTGGAGCAAGGGAACTAAGGCAACCAAGAGATAAGGAGATTTTCTCGCAGATGGAATGAGCACTCAGGCTCTGTCAAAGCCGGGGGGTGAGAGTCCATCACCCCCTTTTGCTGTAGCCCCCAAAGTCCTTCCTTGGGGGCCTCCCACGTGATCGTGCCTGTCTTAGGTCGTTCCCCCCTTGGGGAATCTTACCCGTCATTGGCTAACCGACCAAGCATTGGGGTCCAGGCAGGGTGAAGTAAAAGGAGCAGAAGCTGCGCTCCTGCCAGGGAGATAAGCTTTTGTCTCCTTGCTGGCTTATGTTTCCAAGGTCGTTCCCTCAGCCTTAGCCTAGGTGGGGGTTACAGCTTCTGATACCAGGCAGGGCGATTCCCAACAATTCCCAGTTTTGCTTAATGCTAGGCCTCTGGGGTTTCCCGCCCTGGTGACCTTCCGTGCCTGGCCCATTGTCCTTGCTTTGCCCATGTCTGTCCAGCTGCCTACTACATAACTCTTATAATTATTGTTAAAGTTTTACCCCAAACCTTTTTATTTACTTACATCCTTTTATTAGTTCTTAGTAATTAAGTTTGTGTTAACCCTGAAAACTCTGAGACATTGAAGTCAATTATTATATTCTAACCTGCTTTTCCTGCTGACAAATTTTATAATGGAGATAACATGAGCTTATTTTCATAAACCCAGGTAAAATGAAAATATATACTGATAACTTTAAAGACATGTCTGTTTTAATTAAATAAAAGAACTTAAATTAGTCTTAATATCAAATATTTTCTCAAAACTAAAAAAATATTTGAGCTATAATTCTTAATTCATATAAGCACTTAATTCCTTTAAGCCACTTAAACAGAGCTCCTTATAAATTATTATTTTTTATTTAGTAATGCCATCTGGAGTTAGAAAATGCCATTTCATACATATAAAACACACAGATAAATGCAAAGAGACTACAGAAGTAACCAACTCAAACAGAATTACTAATATTTGTAGAGAAGACACATGATTTTTCATTTACCGATTTCCAGGAATCATTTGCATTTTAAGGGATGGCTCTTAGGTCTTAGAGAAAATGAAGGTAGAAAATCTACATCATAAAGACACAGAGACAGTATCAAAGTTAGAAGTTTTTTTTATCTGTTCCTTTTATCTTCTGGTAGAAGCCTCTAGTTTCCATTCTATACTATGTGGGCTCAGGCAATCTTACTGATTTCCATTTAGCAAGTCTAATTAATATTGTTTGAAGGGTGTCTTTTCATGCCTTGTTTTACAATACGAGATAGGGGAAATGTTTCCCAACTAGAGAAAGTTTTTATCCCCTTAGTATGATCAAGTAAAAGAAAGAATCATTTTACATAATGCCTGTTTAAATATACCAATTAGCTTATTAATCTTTACCTTAATTTCATCAGCATTTGAATATACCTATTTCTAGCCTTCATTGGGATTTAATCAATAAGTTTTTGTGTTACAATACTAGGTAGGAGAAATGTTTCACAGCCAAACATAATATCCATTCCCATTAAACATTCAGATAAATGCCCTAGCTGGCATGGCTCAGTAAGTGGATCATAGTCCCATAAACTGAAAGGTCACTGGTTCCATTCCTAGTCATGGCACATGCCTGGGTTGTGGGCCAGGTTGTGGGCCAGTTGGTCCCCGACTGGGGCATGTGTGAAAGGTAACCAATACATGTTTCTCTCACACATTGATGTTTCTCTCCCTTTCTTCCTTCCTTCTCCCCTCTCTAAAATAAATAAATCAAATCGTTTAAAAACATTCAGGTAAAGGAGAGACAACTTTTTTTACAAAATACCTGCTTAAACATTCCATATTTCATGTTATTAACATTACATGTTTCCATTCTCTCAATCTAATTGTAGCCCTAGTCAAGGCTTCACTAATGGATTTTTGTATCACAATGTGTATTTATAGGAGTGGGGGATGTTTGTGTGTGGGGTGGGCGGTGTTGGTCCTGTATCAAGGAGTAGTAATTTGATTAACCAGCCTAACTGCTGCCAAACTATTGTTGGTTCAATTTCTCATTGTAATCTCTGCATTCCAACTTTTTATATTTTTCCAAACTCAGGTAAGTAGAGCAGACTTGTTTGTGGCCCTTTAATGTTGGGGCACCAGCAGGGGGTCTCTCTGGTGGCCTACCCATCCTTCGGTAGTGTATATTGAAACATTTGTTTTAACCCCATCAGTGTTTTTATCTTATTTCTTAATAACCATGTAAAGGTTTTGACCCTGTTCTGACAAGTCCTGTGACTCTTCCCTTTGTTTCCTTTTCATTTTCTCCTATCAGTATTTTCTTTATTCACCTTATTTCTCAATAACCTTTTAAAAATTTCCACCTTGTTGGGAAAAGACCTGTGATACTCTAGTCAGCCTCTCACTATTCTCTTCATTCTTGTGTTAATTAATGTTTTCATTATCATCTGTAAGGCCCATAGGGAAAGCTGAGACAGCAAATTCAACAAAGCTTTCCAAATTGTTTTTGTTTGTATTTCTTGCTTTCCATATTTTTAAAAACTACTTTCCTTATATAGGCACCAATACCTATTTACAATAATAATTCTCTACATATTTTCCAATTCAGTTTTTTTCCAATTCAAAAGGTTCATTGGCTAGTGATGGTAGGATCTGTTAATCTCAATAACAACTCAAACTAATAAGCCTTTCTACAGTTTAGTTCTGGACACAAGAGACATCCATAAGAGGGTACAAAGGATACAGCCTTCACAAGATCCAGAAGTTCACTCCCAGAGTTAACTTAAGAAGATGAGGGCTTTGTCTTTAAATAGCTTTTCCCAAACACAAGGAATCATATGTTTTTTCTCCCTGTGATTAGAACAAGTGTTTAGATTCTCTAAGCTTGGATCCACAGCCTTTTGGCTGCCCACCCGATGCAAATCCATCCTCCAGGTGGTGGAGGTAATTATCATCTCTGGGAGGGATGGGATCAACAGAACAAGAAAACTTAATCTGTACAGAGTCCTGTTTGTCCAAGAAACTAGTTTCACCAATATTTTCTCCTGCTAATCTCAATTTAGAAAGAAAAATAAAGATTCTCACCACTTTTGTTCAATTGGACCCTTCAGACAAAGATCTGGGAGGTGCTGATGTGGCAAGAACTCTTACCTTAACTAGCCTGTGTCAGCTACCCCAGGATCTGTATATTTTCAGCAATTCCAAAGCAAACAGTATCTAACCAGTAAAGTCTCCCATCTGGCTCACCAAAACTGAGGGGGAGAGGGGTAATTTTCTTCCTGTTTTTCTTTTGGTTGGGCTAATAATCAAATTAACATGAGGCAGATTAGTAGGAGAATACGATGTCATTTTGGACCTAAGGAGAAGGGGAGATGTGGTTTGAGACTTCAAAAGGCAGGAAAGCTCTTAACCTAGAGACAGAAAAGCACATGTTTGGTCGATAAATGCTTGTGGGACCATTTTGAACAATGGGACTCAGAGGACCTTGCCCAAATTGGCCTTTCTAGGTTCCTCCTTGTCTATCACACCTGGTTCACATTAAACTATAGTTGTCTATGATAATGTTACAGAACATACCCAAGGGGGGTGTATGATATACTATTACCGAAAGGACCCCCCACTAGGTTCACTATGCCCACTGCCAGAGCATCTCTCAATTTCAGAGATTTGTGAAAAAGGAAATATTTATTTAAAAGTTATACAGACTAAAGTCCTTTAGAATACCTACAGACGCACACAGTCCTTCCTTCTCTCTCTGCCCAGTCCAGGGTACTGTATCTCAGGAAAAGAAGTAGAAGTCTGTGATTCAGGCTCCTGGCATGAATCAGCTGTGTTGCTGCCACGATCTCCAGTTAATCCAAAGCCATGTGGCACCTTCTCATGGCCCACCAGCAAGAGTCCTTCCACCCCTTTTCTTGCAGGCAAAGTCTCTCCTGCTTCCTAAGCCACATGGCAAAAGGGAGTGCCCCAAAGCCATGGGGTCCCCACTTTGCCAAAGGCATGTGGTTCTCCTCTCTACTGTCACAGCTGCATGGTTCTCTCTTGGCATGGCTGCCACACCTGAGGTTTAAATCCCTGCACCAATCTTCCTCTGAAGCCCCTTTTCCGACTCCTCCTACAATCAGTTATACCTGCCAGCATTCCTGCATTCTTTCATCTTTTCTGAGCTGCCATAGTGAGTCTGAGTAGGTGTGGCCCCATAGCAAGGAGCCAGTCATCTCCAAGCTCTCATGCAGGTACTGTTGCCAAAGGGAGTTGCCTCCCAGTTACATGTGGGTTGGAGTCACGTGCATCCCCCTGGCTCAAAGCGTGACCACAGCTATTTAACATATCTATGAAGCCAGTTAAAGGTTATAGATATATTAAATGACCATGCCAGAGGTTAGCTGCAAAGCTGTTGCTATATAACACAGCTCCCAATGGCCCTGTTCCATTTGTCCTGCCCCCCAGCTTAGTCTTCTGGGGATAGGGAGGTCAAGACATCCTGTATATTTTTCTGATATTTCCTGGACACCTTGAGTTCTGGACTCCATTACAAATCCCTATTTGGGGCCTCCCTCTTGGCTGCACCCTGTTACAATAATAGTTCCCTTCTTAGTGCTGCTGGTGGAAATTGTTATTTTTCATGAGATTGCAAGGAAAGCATTCCAGGAAACCACATATGGGATATTGTGGTGTGGTAAGATTTGTTTTGGGTGAAAATAGAAGGCTGCCTCTAGGTTCCCAATGTCTCATCTTTGTCTTTCTAGTTTTGTCTTTATGAAGTGCAGAACAAAGACCAGTGTCCAGGGATTATGTGCCATGTTAAAGCTCAGTCCTTTGGAGCTATGAGGTCTGTTGCAGGCCCCAGGAAACTGCTACACTTGCATGGCTGCTATGGAAAGAAAATGCCAGCAGACGGGGCAAGTACATGCTACCAGGCGAGAGAGACGGCTTTTTATTTAGGCTAATTATATTGGTTGGGAAGGACCAGGCACTTTTTCAAAATAACTAATAAGCTTCTTAAGCTCTTATAGGCTTGTGCTAGACCTGTCCTTTAATGATCCATTTCCTCTACCTTCTGGTGTTCTGTGACCCTTATCCAATTCAATCCTTTTCCCAGGCTAGACAGACAGACCTATTGTCTCCATATTAGTTTCTATTGTGCTTGTGCTTTCCTCTCCCTTTATTGTTCTATCTCTTCCCCCAGTGATCTGTGGGGAACCAACCGGTGGTCTCCTGGAGAGTGTATGAAGCTATATAACTTCCTGGTAAAGCAGCAGGCTCAGTGTCTGATTCAGTTCTTCAGCCAGTTAGGCTCAACAATGTCTGATTTCCTTTCTTGTCTTTATTAATATCTAGCTACCTATGCTAACATTTCCTCATTGAAGAACCTTGGGCCTTGTAATCTTGTAAGAGTCAATGTATGAAGATATCACCTTCTGTAGCTCCTTCCTGTCAAGGGCTATAGTCCTGCCTATTTCCAGGCCTAGGACTTCTCTCTATCTGCCAAAGGAAGAAGGAAGTCAAAAGGGAAGGGGAGGCTTCAGGCAGGGAGAGGGATTTTGCAAAATCCAGGTCAGTCATGTGCTGTCTTTGGAGGTGGCATACATGATGTCTAGAGGATAGCATTGTCCAGAGGGTGGCACTGCTGGACAAGGTGGCATTCTTATTGTATTCTTCAGGTGACAAATTTGACAAGAAGGTTAAAAAGGCATAATCCAAAAAAGGGGAGAATTTTAGCAACTACAGGTCTGATGAGAGGTAAGAATAAAATGATAGAAGGAGGGATTAACTTCACAGTGTCCCAGATTAAGTTGGAGAAGGGGCTTCCGTCAAGGAAGGTGTGTGTCACAACTGTCTAAAGCCATCTTGTTTATCATACTTAATCTAAATTAGGCTAAGGGGAGCATTGTAAGATTTTCCCCTTGAAGAACTTCAGGCCTTTTTTTGTCTGAACCATTTAGGCAGGTAAGGGAAAGCAGTTTCAAGCTAAGCCAATAAATTACACCATACTTCACCAACTCAACCATCTAGTCCTGACAAGTAAATACATCCAAACTGTTGAGTCTCATTTCAGGAGGTAAAGATGCAGATGGGCTTCTAAAGTGAGGCCTATACTGTATAAACACGCAACCAGGTAAATAAAGTCATAGGCATATACTCAATGACAACAGATGAAAAAAAGCACAAAGTTTAATGAACACAGCAAATCATAAATCAGTCTCTGAGGCTTCAAGGCTGTCAGGTGAGACTTCCAAATATAAGACTTGCTGGAATGAAAGCAAGCAGTGATAATTTGACATATCCTTGGCAGTCTGAACATCTCTGGTGATGTTATTGGGTGGTTAAGTCAATTATGTATGGCATACACAGACATAGTCTTAGAAAAGTTTTTATTCTCAATAATTTCAACTCCAAGGAAGGGGAAAAAATTAAACATTAATATGGAGGGTTGAAAAAAACTAGAATAATTCAAGAACCAGTTAGTTTACATGTGAAAAACAAAACATTGAAGACAACTAATTGCACTACAGTCCAATATCCATAATTGGGCATCATGATTTCTATTGAACACAATATTTTTCTCCCTAAAATCACCCTTGTTTTTATTAAAGAGACTGTATTAAGTTCAGTTGTTATTTGGCCTGATTATTTGCATAAACACAAGAATAGCCATTGATCATATAGCTTTTTAAAATCTGCTTTGCTAGAATTTAATAAGAAATCTTCAGATTGAGTTTTAATTGGCCCCCCAAGGCAAAGAAGTGAAGTCACACATTTGCCATCAAGCTTTGGCTGCAATACCTATAGGTTTGGGCAAATTCCTGAAGTTCTTAAGGTCCCAAAAATGTCTTAAGCTTCCCTTTTTGCATTTCTTAAGAATATAACACTCATTCTTTACCTGGAAACAATGACATGAACCATGTGACCAAACAAGATATTAGGCTGTTTCTCCAATGGGCTTTTATCAGCTTTGAAAGTCAGTCTTAATTCCTTAAAGCTTTCTGTTGACATCCAGAGTCCAGGAATGTGTCCCTCAGACATGACATTCCAGTCAAAGTTTTGGCTAATAAAATCACAATTTGAACAGCTTCTTATTGGACTTATGCAGAAAAACGTTTTGCCATGACTCACTTATTAAGAATTTCCAGATTCTGGAGGAATTAGGTAGGGAGAAATATACAAAGCAAAAGGAAAATTCTTGTCCCTTTTAACAGTGTAAAAAAGACCAAACTCTAACTCTATTAGACAGCTGAAAGGTAGGCAATTAGCATTCTTTGGATTGGCAAACATCTCATAACTTCTAGAAACATAGGCTTTTCTGTTGGCAAACACACGTATACTTTTAAGAGACATACTTTTATGAGTTATTATAAAGCAAAACCTACTGATCTAGAAAAGGAACATCTGAAATAAGTTGATTTATTGGAATGGCTAAGATTTTTCTCTTTTGATAAGATTTACTTCTCAGAATTTGCATCTTAAAAGATGGCCCAGGAAAAGTTTTTGGAGACCAGATATTTGCATTTCAAAGGTACAGACTGGTTTCATAAAGCCAGTCATCTGTAAGCCCTTCTCTTTGAGGGATCCAGAGTTAAATGTCTGCCAGTTGGTGACTATGTACTCCAAATGGGTCTGATGCACTGTGGATGGACACAGTATTGCCTGTTGTCTTCAGGGAGACTTTCTTCCTTATAAAAAAGGGAGAAATTGGATAGTTGAAGAAGGCATGAGTGTCCTCAGTGATCTTAGCCCCACATCCCATAACCCAAATCCAGGATGGTGTGTGACCCATGACCCATGCCTCCCCTGATAAGAGTGGAGACTTTTGGAAAGATTTCCAGGTGTGGAGCATTACCAACACTCACAGTAGTGGTCAGGCATTGCTAGGTTTACTTAGCTCCATATGGGCAATTTTGATGGCTGTTGGCCTTAACTAGCCTTATTGGAGGTTCCTGTGTTTGTGTCTGTCTGTACAAGGGATTATCCAGTGCTGCCTTGGGTGAAAACACTTGTCCTATAACTCTGGCCTTTAATATTTGGGCTAGTAACCTGTTGCCCTTCCTTTCATATTTCCAGCAGCCCTAGTCCTTCAAGAGGCCTACTAAGTTTAGGGTAGCCTCTCTTGGGGAGGGAGAGAGCATCCCTGTTAAGCAGTCCTGAGAATTAGCTGGGCTGGCCAGAGAAGTCCTATCCACCTTCTCTAGAGAGATCATAAATTGCTGGGTGTTAGACATTAATGAGAAATAGAAGCAGGAGGAACCTGGTGATCTGATCTGAGTGCCTTTATTTGATGTTGCACTGAGAGGCAGTTTGAGTTGGGGTCAACTTCAGCACTGGGGGAAGGCAGGAGTGGGGTTTTTAAAAGAAAAAGCACGGGGTCTGTGGCAGGATAGGGGAGGGGTTGTTCTTCTGGGCGGGTGCCTCAGCGTTCCAGGATGTGAGCCGGGACAATGGGTCAGGTAAAGGATGGGCTGTTCCCAGGTACAGGAGGGTCAGTCTGACCACTGGTCATTGTGGCTGGCAGCAGGTGTCTGTGAGGTGGGAGAGTGTTCTGATTAAGCCGAGGGCTACAAAGCTAGTTGGAACAACTGAGTTATGGGCAGTCCAGTGGGTTGGAAAACTGGCCTGACTGACTCATGAGCAGTTTTGGGGTTGAGGATCTGGCCTGATCCTTTCATCCTAGACTGCTTTTAATTATTTTTGTGAGGCTAGGGGTAAATGGGTGGAGATCTGTCTTCTGGAGCTGCTTCCAGCTGGGAAGTGTCATAGAGCTGTTGCTAACCTGTCTCCACAAGCTGTGCTCAGCTTGCGCTTGCTCTGGTCAATAATATTGCAGGATGAGTACTGCCCCGATTTGTTTCGTGAACTGCTCCAGCCTGGGAGATATAAACTTTTCAAACAGGCTAAAGATACATGGTCCAAGCATAAGGAGTAGAAGTATTGAGAAGAGGGGTCCCAGGAAGGGCAGTCACCAGGTCATGCTGGGGAGCCAGGAACTAGGATTTATGAAGGGACTTAGATTTTTGATATTAGATGCAGACTCCAGTATACCCTGAATGTTTTGTTGGACCTGGCCTGATTTGTTAACGTAGAAACAGCACTGTTCTTTGAGATACAGACATGTCCCCACCTCTGATGCTGTGAGGAGGTCTAGGGCTCTTCAGTTTTGAAGGGCTACCCCAGCTAGGAAGTCCAGCTGCCGGAGTGCAGCCAGGGTTTTCCCCACCTTGGTCAGTGCCTCCGCTGTTTCTAGAGATAGTTGGCAGTGAATACCTAGGGAGGTGCCACTCACCATGGCCCCAGTCATGGAGAAAGCATGATTTTTCTCATTTGCTTTTGATAACTTTTAGGAAGACTGAAAAAGGTCCTAAGTATCAAGCAAAAAGACCTGTTGAGACTCTCAATCAAAGTTTCAAGGACTGTGAAAATAAAATAAGTCTTGGCTATAAGGAATCAAGCAGCAGGAAAGAGCCTGGTCAGAGCTGCTTTGGCCCCCGAAAGGTTAGAAACCTGGTGACAGAAAATAAATGCTCCAGGTAGAGGACCAAGAGTTATAGTCCACACCAGCAGAGAAATACAAAGAGATGGGTATGTTTATACCATGTCTTACTGTGACCTCACCAATGATGAGCACCAGCCAGATTCCCCGGAATGTATTTAACCCACCCAGACAGGGGACTTGATATAAGGCCCAACTGAGAGAGACACACTGGCAAAGATAAAGAAATCATGTTTGAGAGAGAGAGAGAGAGAGAGAGAGAGAGAGAGAGAGAGAGAGCGAGAGCTGAGTAGAACCGTGGATGGGTTTACCCCATGCCCTGAGGGTGGCCTTCCTTACTGATGACCATAGCACCAAACAAAGGGGAAGGAATGGGTCCCTTTGAACATCAGAGGTGATCAGTTCTTGACTCAGTGGACACCATGTCCAAGGTGTCACCTGGGCAATGTTATGTAGGGTGACTCCATGTCCAGAGGGCAGCCTTACCTTCTATTACTGAAACCATACAATTTCTTTTCAACTTAAGTTGAACTTTTAACTCTTAGAAAACTCAGTTTCCAACAATGACCAAAAAGTAAGCAACTGGCATTCCCTAGATTGACTTTTATAAACACATTTCATGACCTTTAGAACATAGGTTCCTCTATTGAAAAACACTCAACTTTCAAGAAACGCACCTCCAATAAAGCACATTATCTATAGCTTCAAGTCTACTCCGTAGCTTCTTTGTAATAAAAAGTGAAAAGCAAGTCTAACAATCAATGTTTCAGTATTTCATGTTATTTCAAAATACCTAGACATTCAATAACTTTATCAGAATTTACTAATTTAGAAAGGAATAGCTGAAATAAATTGATTTGCTCAGATGTAGCCAAGATTTTCCCTCTTTTGATAAGAATTATCTCCCCCAAATTTATATTTTAAAAGATGGCCTAGACAAGCCCTGGCTAGCATAGCTCAGTGGATTGAGCGCGGGCTGCGAACCAGGCATCGCAGGTTCGATTCCCAGTCAGGGCACATGCCTAGGTTGCAGGCCATGTCCCCCAGCAACCGCACATTGATGTTTCTCTCTCTCTCCCTCTCCCTTCCCTCTCTAAAAATAAATAAATAAAATCTTAAAAAAAAAAAAGATAGCCTAGACAAATGTTCTTGAAGAAGACCAAGTATTTGGATTTCAAAAATGTAGGTAAAGAAAATCAAGCTTCTCCTAGAAGGACTTTGGTTTTATAAAGCCAATTATTTGTGTCTTTTAAGATAAATAGAGAGGGTTTTGGAAAGGTAAAAGGATTTGGTGAAGTTTCATGTTCTGGAGCCGCAGTAAAGATTTTATTCAAAAAATAAAGACAGTTATTTTTAATATCTCAAAGTTGGGTAGCCACTCAAATGTTTGTAAAGGACTAACAAATTCAGTCACCCATTTTTGAAATTTTTTTCCATCTGGGTACATTTTTCCAGTTTACCAACAGGATGTAGCTTAGGGTCATCTCTGAGAGCCATAACAGCCTAGAAATACAGAACCTCTGTCTACTTCCCATGGGAATTGTAAAATAGGTCCGGTTGCAAGAGAGCTTCAAAATTAATGGTGTCATTGGCTGGCCAAACCTCCCCATTGCCCATTTTATATTGGAACCAGGCCATGTTACAAAAGGCTAGCCTTTTTCTTGAGGGACACAGGGTCAAATTTCTCCCATTTAGCAAGTGTGTACCCCAAAAGGGGACTCTTGAGGCACTGTGGACTGGTTCCCCATCTACAAAGAGATGGATATATAGCAAGCTGAGAGTTAGGCACATTCCTGTAAGTCTGTGGGCTGTTTTGGGCCATCCTGAGTCGAGTGGGTAACCTGTTAGGCTGTTAAGCTGAGGATCTCATAGAAGTTAATAATGAAGAAAAGATGGTTAACAAACATTCAGGCAGTATCAAGATTAGTTTCCTCTTGAGAGTTTAATTTAAAATTAATATTTTACCATTTTGTGCAGTATCTGGTTTATTTTAATTATATTTTGAAAAAAAGATATTTGGGCATGATTGGTTTCAAGAAAGTCTCACCCTACTAGGTGAATTGGGGCAGATTTGATTGGTAAAAATATTTGTTACCCCATAACATTTTCTAGTTGGAAGGAAACAGGATCTGATTTAAAAGCAGACATTGGGTAATTATCTCTACCATTCCTATAGGGGGCTT